>PVIU01031840.1:0-14311 GCA_004026605.1 Ondatra zibethicus
TTTGGACACAAAACAAGTCTAAACAGATACTAGAAAATTGAAATAATACTCTGTATCTTATCTGATCATTATGGACTAGAGCTGTATGAAAACAACAGCTTACAAACTCAGGGAAACTGAACAACTCTGTACTGAATGAAAAATAAGCCAAGACAGATATAGAAATAAATGATAGCCTTTCTAAAATTCAAGGAAAGTAAATAGAGTATTCAAAAACTTAAAGGACAAAATGAAAGTAGTGTTTAGAGGAAAATTCATAACACTAAGTGCCTATCTAAAAAATTCTGAGAGATTTCGTACTAGCAACTTAATAGCACACCTGAAACCTCTATAACAAACAGAAGAAATCACACCAAATCATACAACAAGCAATATTTGAGACATGAAATCAATAAAACAGAAATGAAGAAAACAACACAAAGAATCAATGAACCAAAGTTGGTTTTTTGAGAAAACCAACAAAATAGACAAAAGCTTACCAAATTAAAAGGCAGAGACACAATATTCAAATTAACAAATCAGAAACAAAAAGATGGTACATAGCAACAGACATTGAGGAGATCCAGAGGATCAGAAGGTCATACTTTAAAAATCTGTATTTCACCAAATCAGAAAATAAAAAAGAAGTGGATAATTTTCCGGACAGGTACTACTTACCAAAGTTAAATCACTATCAAATAATCAATTTAAATTTCTCCTATATCCCTTCAATGAAATAGAAGAAGTCTTTAAAGTCTCCTAACTCAAAATAAAACCCAAACCCAGCCAGATTCAGCACAGAATTCTACAGACGATCTAATACCAATACTTCTCAAATTATTTCACATGATTAAAACAGAAGGAAGATTGCATAATTCATTTTATGAAGCCACAGTCATCCTGATACCCAAATCACAAAATAACTCAATGAAGTAAGGAAATTACAGACCAACTTCTCATATGAACATAGACAAAAAATGCTCAATAAAATACTGGCAAACTGAATTCAACAACACATCTAAAAGATCAGCTACCATGAACAAGTAGACTCCATCCCAGAGAGCTTAATAAATGAAAATCAGTAAATGCAATCATCCATATAAATAAACTAAAAGAAAAAATGATAATCTTACTAGATGCATAAATGACCTTTGGAAAAACATCCAATACCCCTTCATGACAAAAGTCTTAGATAGATTAGGGATACAAAGGACTTAGATAAACAAATAAATGCAGTTTCAGAAAGCCAATAGCCAACATAAAGTTAAATAGAGAGAATCTCAAAACATTTTCAGTAAAATAAGGAACAAATCAATGTTGTTCACCCTCTATCCATACTATTCAATATAGTACTTGAAATTTTAGTTGGTCAATAAGAAAAGTGAAGGAAATCAAGGGAATACAAATTAGAAAGGAAGAAGTCAAATTATCATTATTTGCAGATGATAAGATAGTATACATAAGTAACCCAAAATTTCCACTAGTGAATTCCTACAGCTGATAAATATTTTGAGCAAAGTGACTGGATACAAAATTAACTAAAAAAAATCAATAGCCCTCCTACATACAAATAATAAGTGAGCAGACAAAGAAATCAGGGAAAATTACACCTTTTACAATAGACTCAAATAATATAAAATATCCTGAAGAAGCTAACCAAGCAAGTGCAAGACTTACACAGAAATAAAGAATAAAGAAACAGAGGAAGATATCAGAAGATGGGAAGATCTCCCATGCTCATAGATTAACATCACAAAAACGGTCATCCTACCAAAAGCAATCTACAGATTCAATGTAATCCCCATCAAAATTTCAGAACTTTACAAAACTTGAAAAGCTAATTATCAAATCCATATAGAAAACCAAAAACCCCAAGATAGCTAAAGCAATGCTAAACAATAAAAGAACAGCTGAGGCAGGACAATAGTGCAAGCACAAACAAGTTCATGCAAACTCGCAATGAATAAGGAAAACTGGCCAAAACATTCCGTCAGTGGACCAAAAGCACAATAACTAATGATGTGCACTCCTAGCCAATCACAGCAGGTCAGCAGTGACCACCAGTTTCAAAGGGACTAACCAAAAATGTTCCTGCCATAGCTTAATTTCTATAACCCCATAAAAAGAAACCTCTGAAACTTTTACAATAAAGAGCTTCTACATGGGAATCTTTTGGAGTCTAAGTCTTTGCCTCCATGTTTTCTCATGCCCTGCTACCCGGGAAACAGGGGTGTCACGCAACAGTCAGCAGCAACAAACCCACAACAACTACAAACAGCTGTATGACCCGCCATTCCTTATTTCCAATTATACTACAATGCTATATTTAAAAAAAAAGCCACATGATATTGTCATAAAAACAGAATGTTGATCAAGGGAATTTAATTGATGACCAAGATATTGGTCTATTCACATATGAATACCTTATATTTTTTTAATAAAGAAGGCAGAAATATGCACTAGGGAAAGAAACAGCATCTTCAACAAATTGTGCTAGTCAAATTGGATTTCTCTGTATAATAATGCAAATCAATCCATATTTATCATCCTACTTAAAACTCATGTTTAATCAAATAAAATTGAAAGACATCAACATAAAACCAGATACACCGAACCTGATAGAAGGGAAAGTGGGCAATATCTTTGAAATCCATGGCACAAGAATCAAATTTCTGAAAAGAACACTTATAACACAGGTACAAAGATGATCAGTAAATGATTCGGGCCTCATGAAACTGTAAAGGCAAAAGACACTGTCAATCAGACAATGTGACAGCCTACGAAATAGAAAAAGATTTTTATCAACTCCACATTTGATAAAGGATTAATATCTTAAATATATGCAGAACTCACAAAATTAGAAATCTAAAAACCAAATAATGAAACTATGGAGTATAGATCTAAGCAGAGAACTCTCAAGGAAGAATTTCAAATGACTGAGAAACACTTAAAGGAATGTTCAACAACCTTAGCCATCAGGAAAATGCAAATCAAAATGGCTCCGAGATTCCATCTTACACCGGTCAGAATGGTTAAGATCAGAAACACAAGGAATAGCTCATACTGGCAAGAATGTGGATAAAGGGGAACACTCCTCCATTGCTGTTGAAAGTGCAAACTTTTACAGCCACTATAAAAATCAATATGTTGGTTTCTCAGAAAGTTGGAAATTGATCTACCTCAAGACCAAGCTGCATCATTCTTAGGCAAATTTGCAAAGGATGCTCAATCCTATCACCAGGGCAGTTGCTCAACCAAATCATTGCAGCACTATTCATAATAGCAAAAAACTGGGAACAGACAAGATGTCCCTCAACATAAGAATGGATAAAGAAAAAGTGGCACAATTATACAATGGAGTATTACTCAGCTATTTAAAAAAAATATACCATTAAATTTGCAGGCAAATGGATGGCACTAAGGGGAAAAAAATCATCCTGAGTAAGATAACCCAGACTCAGAAAGATAAATATGGCATGTATTCACTTATAAGGTGATGCTAACTGTTAAGTAACTGGTAACCAAAGTACAGTCCTTAGACAGAGAGAGGTTAGGAAAAGATAAGGTATCTCAAGGAGAGGGAGAGATCCCCCTAGGAAAGGGAAATAGAAGATATTTTATGGGGCAGACTGGTGGGGGTTTCAGGTGGTGGGGAGAGAGTGTAGGAAGCATTTGCTGCTGGTGGTGTGGAAACCTAGAGCAGTGGGAACTTCCTGGAATCTATGAAGGTGATCCTAATGAGAACGACTAGGAATGGGGAAAACAGAATCTCAATGGCCATCTCTTGTGGCCAGCTGAAGCTTCCAGTGGTGGGACATGTGTGCATTCAAATGAGTATTTGGCCAAAACTATCCAGTGGAAATTCCCAGAGAACCCAGACTATTGCGAAGACAAAAGACTGCTCTCTGAAAACTGACAACAGGGCCCCATTGCCAAGGACAGCAGACATGCAACTCATTGAACATTGAGAAGGCAAGCTGGTGCTTACACGGAGTACTCAACCCTATGTCATAGTCCCATAGGTGCAGGTTGTTACTCTCCAGTCTACCTAAACAGAAACGTTCATACCAACCCATCCAGAAAACCTTTGACCTGCGATCCTTCCAACTTGCAAAATATGCTAGGACTTTTGATGACACAGAACATGTGGGAGCAGACCACCAATGTCTGATTTGACCTAAGGCTTACTCGATGAGAATAAATCCTCACCCTATACTGCTTGGGTAACCCGGAATTGGAGACAAGATAGTCAAATATCTAATGCAAATCCAAACATTACAGGTCTAAAAAAATAAACAAATAAAATTTAAAACAATAAAATAATTTCTATTGATCTTCTGCCACACTCAGAGATCAGTGCCTTATCTAGTCCTCATCATAAAGGACTCCACAGCAGCAGATGGGAGCAAATGGAAAGAGACACAGCCAGATATGCGGCAAGAGAGTCTTAGTTGGAGAAATTTGAGCCTCCATCTAATCTCCCCTCTCAGAGCTGAGGAAATGCCACTGAAGAGGAGGAGGTGGAAAGACTGTAAGACTAGAAGGGGACGGAAGACACTAGAACAAAGTCCGATGAATCAACTAAGCAAGGAGCGTATGGGCTCCCAGAGACTGAGGCCGCAGTCACCAGTCCTACACAGGTGTATACTTGGTCCTTTTCATATACATTCTAGTTATTAGCTTAATATTTTTATGGAACTGATAACTATAAGAACAAGTGGGTCTCTGTCTCTTGTGCCTAGTGTTGGGATACTTTTCCTCCTCTTGGATCGGTGTGTCCAACTTCAATATGATAGTTCCTATTTCATTTTTACTAAATGTTATCTTGTCATAAAAAGAGACATATAAATTTACTCTATTATTCCCTACAAATTAGTTAATGAATGAAACAGGGATCTATAGAGAAAATTCCAGAGGTGGGAATGTTACCTACACATCTCTTCTAGGAGTCAACATCGTAGATTATCATGTGTTCCCTTTATTTACCAACATTCTCTAGATTGAGGTCTTGAATGATTCCAAATTTAAACTGTTTTTGGATCAAGTTAAAATTAAAGTTCTATGTCTCTAATTTAATCTTGAAAGTTAGGAGATGGAAGTATACATTTTAAATAAGAACTTTGGAAGTGTCTATTGTGGTACTGCTAGTGATATGAATCACTGTGTAAAGGTGCTTGCCATACAAGCCTGACAACATGAGTTCAGATCCCCAGAATCCATGTAAAGGCTAGACTCAATAGCACAAATGTCTAGAATCCTAACACACCTATGGTGAGTTGGGATAGGAGAACCTTCAGAAGATCTTAAGGCAGCCAGCCTTGCTTACTTAATTGTGAACAGACTGTTTTAAATAAGGTATAAAGGTGAATATTGACATAGGAAAACAAGCCATTTCATTCATGTGTACACACAACACACAAAATACACAAATAAATGAATCAATTATGTAATTGAATCCAGGGAAATTTAAAGCCTGCTCAATTTGATCAGAAATAAGACAAATGTATTTGTTTACTTAATGTTGTTTAATTTTTACTGTTATACATAATAGTGATTTATTCTACATTATTCTATAGATAGGAGCTGATTATAATGTATCAGAAAACCAAATAAGGTTATATACCACAAGAAACAGGAAAGAACCTACATTACATAACCCTTTTTTTTGTTTTGTTTTGCTTTGTTTTGTTTTGTTTTTAGAGACAGAGTTTTTCTGTGTAGCTTTGGATCCTGTCCTGGATCTCGCTCTATAGACCATGCTGGCCTCAGACTCAAAGAGATTCGCCTGCCTCTGCCTCCCAAATGCAGGGATTAAAGGCATATGCCACCACCGCCTGGCATATTACATAACTCTTACATAGAATCCCCAATAACTAAAATACTGCTGGAACTAATTAGACTTGAGAAGGCAAAGGGGTGCCTACAAAATGAACCAAAATACAAAAAAAAAATCACTGCTATAATACCCAAAATTTTAAAAAGAAAGTTCTGAAAACATTGAAGTAAAATATATAAGAGCAAATATCACACAATATGTGAAAGTCTTCATGACTATAAAAAATTTATTTGAAGAAGATAAGTTCAATGTATAAAAGGATTTCTTCACGAATGGAAATCTTCAAATCATACAGGCAACTAAATATCTCCTCAAAATGAATGTTTGCCTTCAGTTGATGCAGATTACTCAATAATAGCTGAGAAGCAGAGGTTGCAAATGTAGGCAATGCTTTCACCATCGAGGTTAAAGAAATCCCTGATATGAACATAAGCACTCAAAATAGAAAGTAGTAATAAATTCTGCACACTTAAAATATGGTCCTACATACTCTTAAATCTAGTCTTAGGACTGAATCTGAACTGACTTGAACTAGATACGAGTGCTTCACACCTACTCCAAAATTAGTTAGCTGTGAACTGTAATGGGGAAAGTGCAATCTAATCTTACAGAACGCGTGAGAAAAGCTTTTGCCATGAATGGCAGCGACCTATTGTACATCTAAGAAAATCTCAGAAAGGTTAAGAATGAGACAAACCTGAGTTTAAAATAGGCACAATTATAATTCTAAAAGCGAAATTTTATTCTGGGACCTCTGTATAAGTTTGCCACACTTATTATTAGAAATGAAGACTGCCCATTTAATGTGCTTCAATTTGCATGTGAACATGACAATTTTGTCTCCAATGTAGGCTAATTGTTAAAGCATATAGTACTATTTTTAGTGACATTATCTGTAGGCAAATCTCAAGGAACCTAATCTTAAACTCAGCGTAGCTCAGATTCCTAGAAAACCTGTCATTATTCAATCGCAGACAAGAGTATGAAATTAAATCTGATGCTTGTGAAATCTTATAACTGGATTGTATCTTCTTAGATCTTCCCCCACTTCCATCTTTTTCTACACCTGCTGTTGTGGTAAATTCTAATAACATTTCCACCCAAGGTGCATTAACAGTTCTGCTGCATTAGAGTCTAGAATGTAGGTAGAGACACTATGCACAGTCTTCTATTGTGGCTCCATGGAGAAGTATCTCTGACCACAGAGGAACCACAAAGTCTTCTTTAATTGAAGGATCTTCTGACTCCTAAAACTAAACATTTCTATACTTTTAATATGAAATTATAGAGCCAAATTTAATATATAAAAACAAGGCTTTATACTAGCATCATTTACAATGTTATCTTCACCCCTTGCTACACATCCTATAGCGTTTCACCAACACTTGCTTTTGTTTTGTCTTACTTTTGAAATATTGTGTTACTGGATATAAAACAAAGGTGTTAAACATAGAGATAGGATGAATTCAAAGACATCCAAGTGCAATGATCTACTCAATAAATTCCACTGTGCTCTTCCCAAATACAGGCAGTGGTCTTTCATTCAAAGTTTACTTTGCTTAGGGAAGGAACAGTCACAAAATGGAATCCAGTAAACTCTGTTCATGACTCTCACTGGCAGAGCCCTTTACAGTCATCTTTGCATTTCAGAAAAAAATTGAGTGAACTAAAAAACTTTCAGTGATTTATAGATCATTTAATTAGCAATATGATCACCATAATTCTACTAAGGTCTATATAAATATAACTTATCTCATTACAGTCCACAAATTCTCCTTATAACCATGCACACGGGAAAAGCCCAAGCTGTCCGAAGATTCCTCACCTAAAAATGATGATGATAATATTAATAGCAATAACAATAATAAATAAATAAGGCAAAAAGGAAGAAAGGAAGCAGAGATTAGAAGGAAATGACCACACAGCTTACAGGTGTGCTATTGGCTGTTCTCAACACTGCAAGAGCCAGGGACTTCATGCAAGCCACTCCTGATAAACATCATAACGAAGTGAATACAGAATGGTGCAAAGTCCTCCGAAATAAGCCACGGATGTCATCACTCACTCTAACACAGGATTTTCAGAGAGGTTACTATCAGCAGACAGTGCTGGATTGATCCAGAACAGCAATAAATAAAAGGCAGTAAACTCCAGTAGTAAACCCAGTGCTTTCCCTTGAGACTCATCCCTGTGATTCAGAATTCAGATGCATCTCCTGCTCCCAGAGCTATTGACAGAAACACATTCACATCCATTCCAGACCTGAATATAGATGAAAATCAAAATCATGTTCACACCTGAAATTCCAGAACCATTGACCAAAGGTGTTCAATGAAATGAAATGATTGCAAACAAATGAAGAAGCAGATATTTTTGGTCACACAAGTGTTTAGTTCTGCTTTCATTTTTCTCAAACTCCCTTTGATATTGTAGTAAGATTTGTTAATTACTATACTTTTCTACCTCTACTTTTCATTTTGTTTTTAAAATTCTTATTTGATTTTTGTTATATTTAATACCAATATATAAAAGAACCAGGTTAAAGGAATGTTTTAGTTGAATTCAGACTTCACTGCAAAATTATTTTATGCTTCTAACATGTCCTTCAAATATGATCCAGTAAAAATTTCAGGGCAAAACAATCAGAGCACTTTTTTTGTTTTTGACATCCCCATTATTATTGTTATTAATTTACGGTGTGGATATCTAACTCAGCTATTCGTATAGGCTAGGCACTCTATCCGAATTTCATCCTGAGCCATCTTCTGTCTTCTTCGTCAAGGTTAATTTTATGT
Organism: Ondatra zibethicus; assembly: GCA_004026605.1. Classification (NCBI taxonomy): domain Eukaryota; kingdom Metazoa; phylum Chordata; class Mammalia; order Rodentia; family Cricetidae; genus Ondatra; species Ondatra zibethicus. The sequence continues at coordinate 8,611 of PVIU01031840.1, forward strand.
TTCATTCATGATAATGTAAGTTTGTTTGTGTATGTGTTTATGTGTGTATGCCCTCAGAAGCCAGAAGATGGAACCAGATATCCTGAAGATAAAGTTATAATTGGATGCTAGAAACTGAACTTGGGTCCTCTGGAGAAACAAGATGTGTCCTTAAAGTCTGAGCTATCTCCCTAGTCTTAAGAAATTGCTTGTAGATGGTCCCAATTAAACATGATCAGGATGTCAATGAGGAGGAAGTCTATAGATGAATGGGATCATCAGATGAATGAATCGATTATCTCTGCTTGTTGGCATAGAATGAACGCCAATGACATTTCATTCATATAAGATATGTGTCAATATCCTGAACTGTTCATCCCTCATTCAATTGTTCTCTACCATCAATCTATGCAAACAAACCATTTATAGGGCGTTTCCTCTATGTGTTGTTTCTTCTAGTACAACAGTAAAGTTTCCTTTCTTAAGTGAAAGCCAAAGCGGCATTATAGTTAGACAGATTGGGGATATATTATCCATGCTAATGTGATCTGTAAAATGCTATAGATACAGTGTGAGGGGAAAAGACAAATGCTCGACTGTTCATGGGAGAAGAAAACAGACTGAGGAACCAGAGTGTAGCCACAGCAACTAGAACTTTAAGGCCTTTGGTAAGAATGTGTCCTGTGTGTCAGCAGTTTGGAATCAAAAATGCATAGTTGGTAATATCAAGAAAAATTATTAAGGAATAGCAAAAGTCTTTTGCAAATTAATTCTGTGAACTGCTGAAGCAGAAGGGAAATTATTATCAAAATATCCTTGTTCATGAGAAATCTGTAGTATATTATTTTGACTATCTTCCAACCAATCATGTCACATTTTAGAGTAGATTGGCTTAAAACAACCCACTATTACTTACTTAAGACCAGGTTAGGTAAATTAGTCAGAACATTGACAATGCTATCCTATTGAAGTATGATCAAGTAAATAATTTTGAAGAAAGTAATATAGAAGTTATAATGAAATGAAGTGGTTAAATTGTATTGGCTGCCATGTGTCAAGAAGTCCGTCTTTCACTGTACTCTCTATTATAAGTGTTTTGGTGGGTACGAGGGAATAGAACAGGCTTAGAACTTCATTATTTTAGGTTAACTTGAATTCACTATAGAGGCTGACAAAAATCAGTATTTTCTATTTTCATATTATGTGCCTTACAAATTAAAATACTGATTATACATAATACATAAGCTACTATGGAGATAGCTGACATGATGTTTCCGTTGGTGAAATAAATTCTGAAGGATCACACTGTAATATTCAGATGCTCTTCCTGGTATGAAATTTTATAACATTTTCCTGTGACATCAAAGGTCTAATTTCTGACTTACCTGATATATTAAAAATAATGTATTTATTTCTTCTTTAATCCAACTTCCTGGAAAGAACAAATTGGAATACTGTAATATATTAACTTTTTATTAAAATACATGCAGATCTCTCGAATGTGGGAACCAATTTGACAGCCTTATCCCCTTTATATCTATTAAAATGCCATCTAGTTGACAGCTTCTATCAGTACATTTCTTCCCATATGAGTCATTTTCTATGGAAAACTAATTGGATCAAAGAGGGAAGTTCCTGTGTGAATGAATTTGTCATCACATTAATTTCAGAGTAAATAGCAATCCCTGCAGGAGTTATATTTTTATCGTTGGTCTACACCAACAATGTTATTAAAATGATAATATGCTTTCTTCTTCATCCCATCTGTGAGATAGATATTTTAACGAGTTGAAAAACCACATTCCTAATTAAAATCCATACTTCATTTTGGTACCCTTCTCTTTAAGTCTGCTAAGACTATAATTATGTGGAGAATGAGTTTATAGTTTCTCTCACTCCACAATGAAAGGCGCTGCACTCAAAGTTTTGAATGTATAGACATCTACTCACTGCGACAGAAGATTTTCTCTCAAGAACATGTGTAAGTCATATGGGCAGATGACAGCTCACGTTCAATGAGCCAGGGTTAGACAGACTGTTACCTCATCATCCTTATCTCTTGGGCAAAAGGAATGATAAAGAGATAAAAGGGAAACTTTGCTAACAAAATGAGATATTTGAAGTAGAGTTCAGAAGAAGAGCTATAAATTTAATTATGCTAAATACTTTTTTCAATAAATTTGGATAGGAATGCATTACAAGGTATGTTGAGTTCAGCCAAATGTCAGATCCATTTAACAAGGCTGAACTTGTGTAATTTGTTTGACCAGTGGGAAGAAGAAAATTGTTGATGCTCAGGAAAACAATTTAATTTAGTATTAAAACTCTTCGAAGACGTCAAAACTTTCAAAGTTCTATGCTTAGCATTCTAATTCTTATTCATTATTTTTCAAACCAGAAACTAATATATAAAAGTTTTGTGGAAAAATTCCATTTCTTTGGTATGTAGAAGGAAAAAAAACAATTTATTGAATGAAAATGTCCTGTTAATGATGCTTCTAAAGTTATTCATAGGAAATATTTGATGGTTTACTCTGGTTTCATTAATTATAAACAAATAAATGACTAAATATCACTGTCTCTGTATAGGTGTACAAATAATGAGAAAGAAATATATATATATATATATACATATATAATATTTTGCTTATAAAGAGGCAAACAAAATTCATAGCACCAAAGAATGCTCCCAGACTATTAGATAACAAAGCATATCTCAGGTTTACTATGTGTAATTCTCCTGCTCTATGATGTTTTGTTCTAATTAAAATCCTCTACAGTAATGGCAAGGCTTTGTATTTATGATGGCCTATTGATGGTGAAAGATGATGTCGACCATGGTGTCATGTAAGGTCAATTGATGCCAAGCCAAGCAATCAATAGAGTTAAGAAAACCCAAGTCAGTCAGAAGCTGAAAAGACCCTCCCTTTTAGAACTGTAAGAGCATTGGCACTGTGTCCTTTGAAGTAGTGCCTTGAATTAAGCAATACAGTCCTTCAAAAAGATTTTTCAACTTTCAAAGACTTAAAACAAGAAAAATTACATTTGAAAATGTTTTCATATCAGTTATGAGAAAATTTGCTATTTGACATAGAAATTTTAGAAGTGTTGAATATGGTGATAGAATTTGGAAGTTTCAGTGTTGGATAAATCCACTAAGACCCTTGAGAAAGTTCTAGTAACAAACACAAGTTATAGATGGCAATGAAACACCAGGATAGTAAGGCTTTAAATGTTATTACCCTAACCCCCTACTGAATTCTTCTGTCTTAAAATTCCAGGTACTTCACTTAGAGGGGTATTTTTTTTTAACTACATAGCTCTGTTCAGAGGTAGCTACACAGGGGCCGTGAGTTTATTACAAACCTTTCTTATACTTTCCTCTGGGTATACTTCCCAATAGAGAAACATGGCCAAAGGCAGAAATTACCCATCAATGGTCATTATAATGTGAGATGTGAGCTCAGCAACAGGAAGACTAGAAATGCCAGAAGCAGAGGAAGCAATAGAACTCATAGTCATCTGTGCCCTATCTGTTGCTGCAAGCACTTCAAACTACTCCAAATTGAATAAAGGCAACTTTCCCTCATAGTTATTGGAAAATAAAGTGGCCCCCCCTTTTTTTTACAAAATATATATATATAAGTATATAATACAGACATATAAAATTTGGTATGTTTATCAAATATTTTTCAGGTTTAAAATAAGAATGGATCTCAATAGGGTCAACAGAGATAATATGGGTCCAAGACCAAACAATAGAGTACATTAAATTTTTTAAAAGCAAATAAACACAAGCTAAAAACATAGAATTAAATATTTTCAACTGTATTTGAAAGAGGAGTATTCCTTTTGTCATCTCTAGACAGGTCAGTAAAAGAAACAGAAACAAAGAAGATAGTTTACATCTAGATGAAGGGCAGAAAGACAGAATGTCACTAGGGGACAGACTAGAACACGGTCTGTGTTCTTATCACATCCTTTCTCCTGAAATCATGATGTTTCTTTGTGTTCATTGGCTAATATCAGTTTCTACTGAGGCACATAAAGCAAAAGAAAAAAGGAGACATCACTCTTGAGGGTGTGCAGTGAAGAACCCCTCCTATATTCTACATCATGTTTAAGCACTTGTTGATTCTGTGTGAAGAAGATGGAGGCAGGAGTCCGTCTTTCAGCAGAATCCTTGGAAATGCCACTCTTGTTAATATCTCAGAAAAATGGGACAAAGAGTCTGTATTCCTTACAAATTGATTGTCTACTTACAGTAACATTATTGAGCTTACCCAGAGCAATATAGCTTTGAATGTGATAACATCCAAAATCTATGTATAAGAAGGCAAGGGAAAGTTTAGAAACTCATAGGTATATAAGCAAGGTACCTGTAAATCAGAAGTCTGTGGAAGGTTTTGGAAGAGTGTCTGAGATTGAAGAATTTTAAATGAGTCTGATTTCTTTGTAAGCATTATAAATATATTCATCGACCACGTACATAAGCAGGCATACATGGAGGCAGAATGTTGTATTCATAATAAATAAATAAATCTTTAAAAAAAGAATAGATTTTGGTATAAATCAAACCAATGTAGAATGACCTAAGAAATGTAAGTTGATATTGTGAAATCTGAAGTCAACACCTATATATGGAACGTAGGAAAATCAGAGATAAATAGGATGTCTCGCAGCACAAAGAATCAGAAAAGTATCCCATTGTGTTGCATCACAAAACTCAGGTTCCATTCTTCTGACTTCACCAAGACACTGAGTACTGTTGATGTGTTTGGTGTCTGGGTGTGTGATATGAATAACTGTACAAAACTGATTAGAAGATACTTAACTCACTGCTGAAAAACAGCAAGAATCTGGCCTGTATACTCACTCATACTATGGAAGTGAATGGTGACACACGTGTAGGAAGAAACTTGAAAATGTCCAGTAGTGGTAGACATTTGATTAAAAATGAGAGGATTAAATAAAGGATTCAGGCATCCTAAAAATCATTTTTCCACGAATAAAGTTTCATTTAAACAGCCATGCCTTAGAGAAAATGGATGAGAAATGACCTGGATAGTCCATGGCTTAGTCTCTTTACCTGGTGTTTTGATAAAATACCCTGACAAAAGCAACTTAGAAGGGAAGGATTCATTCCAGTTCATGGTTTAAAGGTATAGTCTATCACTGTAGGAAAGGTGCAGTAACAGCAACTGGGAAGGGCTGGTAGTGCTACATAGTCAAGTAGAGAGCAAGGGATAAGTGCATGCTGGTGCTTTTTTGATATTATTCTATGAAGGTAAGGATTCCGCATTCAGAAAATGTTCCTCCTTAAAGTTAAAATGAATCTTATTCACATTAGCTTACTTAGCCAATAAAATTCTTCACAGACCTTCAGAGGCTAATCATCATCAAGCGTCAGGACTGCTCCTGACATTTGCCAAGTCTTAATCCCTGTTCTATTGTGAAGTATGAAGAGACCCCATGACCAAGGCAACATTTGTGAAAGGAAGCATTTAATTGGGGAGGGGGAGTATTACAGTTCAGAGGTTTGGTCCACTGCCATCACGTCAGGAAGCACGCTGGCAGCACACATGAAGCTGGGGCAGGAGCTGAGACTGGGCGTGACACCCTGAGCTGCAAGTTGAGGGAGAGACACTGGACTGGGCACCCCCAAGTTACACACTTCCTCCAACAAGGCACTACCCCCCAATCATTCTAATTTTTTCAAATA
>PVIU01031841.1:0-14307 GCA_004026605.1 Ondatra zibethicus
TCTTATTCCCTCCTCCAATATCCACCTTTCCTCCATCTCCACCCTCCCACTCCCCCAAGCTCTCCCCAGTCCTTCCCTTCTCCCTTCTCCTTCCCCCTCTTCCCTTCCCCCACCTCCCCTACCCCCACCTTATCCCTGCCCCCATGCTTCCAACTTTTGCCTGGCGATCTTGTTTGCTTCCAATTTCCAGAAGGATCTATATATGTTTTTCTTTGGGTTCACCTTGCTATTTGGCTTCTCTGGGCTTGTGAGCTATAAGCTTAGTGTCCTTTGTATTTGGCTAGGGTCCACTATTGAGTGATTACATACCATAATTGTCTTTTTGGGTTTGGGTTACCTCACTCAGGATAGCGTTTTCTATTTCCATCAAGTGCACACAAAATTCAAGATGTTACTGTTTTTTTACCGCTGAGTAGTATTCTAATGTGTATATATTCCACACTTTCTTGATCCATTCTTCCATTGAAGGGCACCTAGGTTGTTTCCAAGTTTCGTCCGATGGATGGAGATAGACACAGAGACCCACATTCACATGAGAGCAATGGACTGAGCTCCCAAGGTCCAGTCGAAGAGCAGAAGGTGGGAGAAGATGAGAAAGGAAGTTAGGACCGAGAGAGGCTGGTCCACCCACTGACACAGTGTGCCTAAACTAATGGGAGCTCACCAAATCCAGCTGGACTGGGACTGAACGAGCATATGATCAAACTGGACTCTCTGAATGTGGCTGCCAATGGGGGCAGACTGAGAAGCCATCAACAATGACAGTAGGACCTATCTCTTCTGCATGTATTATCTTTTTGGGAACCTAGTCTATCTGGATGCACACCTTCCTAGGCCAGGATGGAGAGGGGAGGGCCTTGGACTTCCCACAGGGCAGGGTACCATGTACTCTCTAAAGGAAGCAGGGGGAGGGAGGAGGAGGAGACTGGGAGAAGGGGAGGAAATGTAAATTTTTTTGAATGAAAAAAAAGAATATGAAAAAAATAAAAAATAAAATAAAAAAAGTGAAGGAAAATAAATAGATGCTATTGGTTCAATGGTAGAAAGTTTTGATAATGGAGATTGTATTGACAAAAAAAATAGCAACTGTAACAACAGCAATAGCAATTTCACTTTGCATACACAGCAGAAGAGCGTATCTAAAAACATTTGTTTGTCCCAATATTTTTAAGGGATTTCTGATGGAGTTTCAAATTACCTGGTTTCTCTCCTGGAATTATGGACAGGTTATTAAGTACCATGGTTCTATAATATCAATAAATTGTACCTAAGCTTGTCGGGATTATGATTTTGTTTCATTTATTTGCTTTAATACTGGGAAATAGTGTTCTCTGCTTTTGAAGAGATTTGTTTTTCACTAAAGAACAAGTTCTATATACTGTCACATGAACATTTCTTATGTTACCTCATCCAGTCACAAAAAAGAGGACCCTAAGAGAGACATACATAGATCTAATCTACATGGGAAGTAGAAGAAGACAAGATCTGAATAAATTGGGAGCATGGGGACCTTGAGAAAGGGCAGAGTCAGGGAGGGGAGCAGAGAAAAAATGTAGAGCTCAATAAAAATCAATAAAAAAAGAAAGAAAAAGGCCTGGATTTGAAACCAATTACTCGCATAATGACTCATATCACAATATCATCTGTATCATTAGTTCTAGTTTATAGAAAGCATTCTTCTGACCTCTGACTATCACATACATGATAGTCAAACACACCTGCATTATAGTTTTCACACATAAAATAAATTGAATACATCTAAATTTAAATTTATTTTATTTTATTATTTTTATGTTTTTTTCCTGTATATATGTCTGTGAACCACAGGTAGGCAATGATTTGGAGGCCAGAAGAGGTCATTGAATCCCCAGGAACTGAAGTTATGAATAATTATGAACCATCTTGTGGGTAGTGGGAATCTAATAATCTAATATAGTCTTCTTCAAAAACTACACATTATCTTAACCTCTGAACCATCTCTCCAGCTCCTCTAATATTTTTTTAAAGATACTTAATATTGGACATCTAGTTCATCAAACCTTTTGTATTAGCAATTACTTTGAGATTTATTGAAACTTCATTCAGACATCTTCATTTGTTAATACTTATTAATACCACAGAAGACATGATGTTATCAGTTATACTGCAGTTTCCAAACCATAGATTTTAATTGCAGATGAACTTAATGGGCTCTGTAAAATTATTTTACTATTATGTTGCAATATTCAGTGACAACCTTATTTAAATATCCATATATCATTTTATGACACGATGAAATTAACGGTTCTAGAAAACTAATCAAAATTGTTACATGTAACACAATGATGTAACTCCTCTTTTGAGTTCCCTATCTTTCTCCACTTTCAAATTAGGTAGTAGCGTATCAGGTGATGCCTCTGTTACTTTCCTTATGTCAGTCACAGTGAAGTGAACTTGAAGACACCTGATCCCGTTCCTCTCTGCTAGCATTAACATGGTCCAGAGGCAGATGCTTGTTTCTGCAGGTTATGCTTCTCACATCAGTAGACTACACCATGTTGTTTCATTTTCTCTGTACAGTGGTAGGGCAGGGCAGATTATTGTGACTGACTTTATAGACACTTTTCTTTTTAGAATTTCTCTTGAAAGACCATACAATGTGCTGTCTGTTTGAAACTGGATCAAATAGGAAGTTATTAGAATAAAATCTATTGTGATATCCAACGTGTGAAGTATGTTTAAAAATTTATTTTAGTGCATATGTTTGTACTAAAATACTATCTTTCTTCTTCTTTTCTGTCTTTAGCTTTTACAGATTTTGTCTCTGTTTTATTTATGCTATTATTTTCTTTTTGGAAAATTAAACAATCTTATCTTAATCTAATCTGATATTACTAGTTAGAAATAAGTAATTGACCTATGCTGCCACTTGGATATTAAGATCAGCCTGCTGCCAAGGACAATGTTTGCGTTCATGAGTCTACTGTGGCTGGGACTGTGCTGAAGTCTGAGTCTATTATTGCCATCAAAGGTCAAATAGACACCCAGGGTTGGGGGTCACAACCTGAGTCCTTGGTGGTGTCCTGGTGCCACCATAACCATAGCTGTGCTTTCAGTCACAGCCAGGATGTCATCCAGACCCCAACTGTTGCCAAGGGCCATGAGAGGGTCCACGGTCCAGCTGCATCTGGGGTATGTGTTGTTGTCTGTGGCCGATGTGACCTCAGAAGCCCTTAGTAACCATAGGAGATGAAATCAGAAGACCGTGTTGAGCTGCCCCATTCTTCGCTGGCCTAGGTAAAGCTGGCCCTGCCTCTCACTGGATATGCAGTAAGAGACCTGGCTCTGACCATCACAGGAGCTGGCCTCTGCACTCTGGAGAGATGGCCCCACCCGTCACCACACGTGAGGGTGAACCAATGGGACCCTGAGTGTATGAGTGTAGAAGAGCTGACTATCCTCCCTTGTCTGAGATTGGTGGCCCTGTTGGTTCAGACTGATCAGCTCAGCTATCACCCAAGCCTACAGCTGTGCCTTGGGCTGACCCACCCTAACATCTACACCATCTAGGGCCTTCTGGAGATCCTGAAGTGACTGGTCTTGTGGAACAATATCAACAGGATATTCAAGATTCAGTCACTGGGTATCCCAGAGAAGTGCCAGTGAGGATCCTATGATGACGATGTACCTGAAACCAGAGACCTTGAGTCATAGGAGCGACTCCTGGCAAAGAACATTTGCTAGTAAAGTTTATAGGACAGAAAAAATATACTATATGACACATGGATGTACCTAATGCTACCAGGACAAATGAAAAGGTATTGGAGAGACAGAAAAGAAGGCGAAGTGGAGAGGTATTTTTTTGGGGGAAGGGAGTTTCTTTTGTTTTTGTTTGGTTGGCTGATGCAGGGGTAAAGGGAGGATAAGGAGAGCTCAGAGGGTGAGCAGAATTGGGGTGCATGATGTGAAACTCCAAAGAATCAATAAAGAAGTTAAATTTAAAAAAATGTTTAAAGGGTCTTACTCTTTTCCCTATGTAAATCCTAATAATTTTATTGTCACAATTCTGAAGCTTCTTTTCCATTGTTCTCTAGATGTAGTTACACATTCCTCACATTATCATGAAATATTTTTATTACTAGCATGATCTGATGTTATTTCTTGAGTTACTGTACTGTTACATTATCATGTATAAACTGCTCCAGTTTTTATATCAAATTTCAGATTTGTAATTATTTTTGTCTGAATTATTTAATTTGAAAATTGCCCATAAACATAAACTTTTATATTTTGAAAACAAGTATTTATGATATTACAATATTTTGTATATATTAAGTCTACAAACACAATTTATTTTCCCTCAATCTCTTCAGAATATTTTTCTTTGGTTTCCTGATTGCATTATTGCAGGTGACAGTATGTCTACCTGCAACCCACTGCTCATTTTCAAATAAAATAGTTTTTCTTTCTAGACATTTATTAAATTTCCACTGCATCTTTCAATTTCTTTTAGTTCCATAAGTAATAAATGGTTTTGTTGAATTTTTTCCTTACCACCTCTCTTAGTGTTTATAGGTTTTCATTAACTGATGATTGCCTAATTCCACAATAACTGGGGAACTGTTCTGACCTTTTCTTGAAGTATTATTAATCATTCTTCATCAATTTTTCTATTATCAATTTTTGAAATATGAATTTCTCTATTTCTCTTTTGCATTTTTTCAAACATAACAATCACTTATACATTTTCATTTTTCAATTATTTTCCAATAATTATATTTGGCTATATCTACTATTTATCCAACCATTGCAAATTCAATTTCTATCTTTTTTTTCATACTTAGGATATCACTAGTCTATCATTTTATCTTGATTATCATAGTAAATTTCTAGTTTTTGATCTCTTTTCTACACTGGAAATCTTATCTTGACTTTCTCACAAGCAGAAATCATTGGAGGAATAAAACATTTTATATATAAGGAATGAAGTAAAATAAAAAAAGATGGAATGCAGTTTTATAAATAAATTTAATTAGTTTAAAGAAGAGAAAGACTATCAACATGAAGGTAGGTGGGCATGAGAGGATTTCAAGAGAGGGTAATTAATAAAGGCTGGGGGGAGCAATGAGAATAGAAGTGCTATAATTCTATTTCATAAAATATTCTGTTATTCTTTCTGTAGTTCCCCTTTTTACCTGTGCTCTCTGTTATTGAAATTGTTTTCCTAAACATAATTTAGGCTTCTTTCCTGATGGCCTAGTTAGTTTCTGTTGTAAACCTGATATAGCTTACAGATATATATGGGGTCTCAATTGAAGAACTACCCAGGTCAGATTGGCCAATGACCATGTTTGTGACATTATTTTGATTAAGTGATATGGATGGCACAGCCTACTTTTGGCATTATCATCCCTAGGCAGGTTGCCAGAGCTGTATAAGCAAGCTTGCTGAATATGAACCAGGCAGTGAACCAGGAAATGGGCACATAATCAATGTTTCTAGATGTTTTTTGCATAAATCTCTTGTCTTAGCTATGATTTCTATTGCTGTGAAGAAACGCCACGTCTACAAGAATTCCTTTTACCTTTTTTATTTACTTTTTATTGCTTTATAAATAATACCATTCAAAATTTCCACTTCCTCCCCTCCTCCCATTTCCCTCCTGCTCCCCCATTCACACTTCCCCGCCACCTCCAGTCCTAAGAGAGGGCAGGGTACCCTGCCCTGTGGGAAGTCCAAGGCCCTCCCCCCTCCATCCAGGCTTAGGAAAGATCCAAATAGACTAGGATCCCCAAAAGCCAGTACATGCAGTAGAGAAAAATCCCAGTGCCATTATCATTGGCTTCTCAGTCAGCCCCAATTGTCAGCCACAGTCAGAGGGTCCAGTTTGATCCCATGCTCGTTCAGTTCCAGTCCAGCTGCCATTAGATCAGGCACTCTGTCTCAGCGGGTGTACCAACCCCTCGTGGTCCTGACTTCCTTGCTCATATTCTCCCTCCTTCTGCTCTTCAACTGTACCTTGGGAGCTTAGTCCAGTGCTCCCATGTGGGTCTCTGTCTCTATCTCCATCTGTCGCCGGAGAAGGTTCTATGGTGATATTCAAGACAGTCATTCATCAGTCTGACTACGGGACAAGGCCAGTTCAGGCACCCTCTCCTCCTCTGCCCAGGAACTCTTATAAAGGAAAGCATTTAATTGAGTCTGGCTTTAGAGCTCGAGTTTTAGGCCGTCATTGTCATGGTAGAAAGCATGGTAGCTTTTAGGCAGATAAGGTAATGTAGAGTTAGCTGAGAATTCTACATCTTGATTGCCAGGCAGCAAGAAGAAAGAGTGTAACACTTGGTGGGCTTGACTTGAGCATCTGAGGCCTCAAAGCCCACTCTCAGTGACATGCTACCTCCAACAATACCGAATGTACTCTAAGAACATTTCTTTATAGTGCCACTCCTATAAGCCTATGGGGGCCATTTTCATTCTAACCAGCACATTCCACTCCCTGGATCCCATATGCTTGTAGCCATTTCATAATTCTTAAAGCTATACCTAACTTCAAAAGTTGCTATAGTCTATGATTCTGAACCCTGTTTAAAAGTATAAAGTTCAAAGTCTCTTCTAAAACCCATGCAATCGTTTCACTGAAAATCTCTGTAAAATAATAATAATAATAATAAAACAAATCACATACTTCCAACATATAATGGCACAGAATCTACAATATTTTTTCAAAAGGCGGGAAAAGGAAATACTGGACCAAAACAAGACTGAAAACCAGCTTGGGAAACTCCAAAATATGCATTTCCTTGTCTTATATCAAAGTGTTGTTCAGATCTCCAGCTCTTTTCAGTTTTGTTGATTGCAACACACTTCTTTCTTTTTGACTGCTTCACTCACTATTAGTAGGTCTTCTCAGGAGGTATACCAGGACTATGGGATCTGCAAGGCAATGATGGTGTCACTATCATAGATTCACACAATGATCTTTCTAGTCATGCATGCAGGGACACCTCTGCCTCATTCCCGATTTCAGCAGCTTTCCTTAGTCCTGGAGTGAGTTCCATAACCATTTCATTATTTTCTTGACTCTAAAGCCAAAAGCATGCGAGTAAAACCACCAAGTTCTACTGCTTGCTGGGACTGGATCATTGATTCCTCATTCAATTACATTATAAGATCTTTCTGTTTTTTTGTTTGTGTGTTTGTTTTTATTGTTTCATTCACTGCCTATGCGTGGCTATCCTGGAACTTGCTCTTTAGACCCGGCTAGACTTGAATTCACAGTCTGTCAGCCTCTTCCTTTGTAGTGAGTGCTGGGATTAAAAGTGTGCAGTATCATGACTGTCCCTAAGATTTTCTATAAGTCCTTCTCACTTTTATTTCAGATCTCCAACTCCTTTTAGTTTTGTACTTTTCTATGCTCAGCTTGATCCTATTTATTATTAATCTGCATATGTTTAGCCAATAATAGCCATAAAACATAGTCAATGGTAATAATTTTTAATGTCTGCTGCTAAACCTATTAATCCATAATTCTTCAAATTATCCTCAGGGAGGATTTTCCTAGTAGCCATATTATCTGATAAAATATTACAAGAATAGTCTCTAGGCTACATACTAATATTATTATAATTTCTGAAACATCTTTAGGCAGGTCCCCACAGCTCAAATAAACCCAAGAACCACTGTCTTCCATATTTCTACAATTATGTATAATTAGCTTCTCCTTAATGATATGGGATTTTCCTCTGCATTTTGTGACTATGTTTTATTATCATTGGTTAATAAAGAAACTACTTTTGTTTAATGGCTTAACATAGTAAAGGCAGACAGGAAATATGAACAGAGATGTAGAGAGAGAGTAGGCAGAGTTGAAGAGACACCAAGTAACTGCTGAAGGAGACAGATGCCCCGAAATGTTACTGGTAGGCCATAGCCTTGTAATGATACATATATTGATAAAAATGGATGAATTTAAGATATAAGAGTTAGCCAAGAATAAGCCTAAGGTATTGGCTGAACACAGTTGTAATTGATATAGTTTCTGTGTGATTATTTTGGGTCTGGGCAGCTGGGACATGAATGGTCTCCACCTACACCTTAAAGCATTCAGCAACTTTTCTACTCCAAAATATCCAGAACTCCACATTCCTCCAAATAAAAGTATGGTCATGTCTATCAAGGCAATGCTCATTGCATGGCTCCAATTTCTGTGTTAGTTGGGTTTCTATTTCTGTAAAGAGATACCAACTCTTATAAAGGAAAGCATTTAACTGGGACTGTCTTACAGCTCAGAGGTTTTGTCAATTATTGTCATGGTGAGAACCATGACAGAATGCAGGCAGACATGAGGCTGGATAGGCAGATGAGTGTTCTACAATTCATTCAATTAGTAGGCAGCAGTTAGAGAGAGTGAGACACTCAGCAAAGCTTGAGCATCTGAGACCACAAAGCCAGTCACAAGTGACACACTTCCTCCAAGAAGATCACGTCTACTCCAACAAGGCCACACATCCAAATAGTGCCACTCTTTGTGAACCTGTGGGGGCCATTTCCTTTGAAACTACATCTGTGATTTAATTACTGTCCCAAATATTACAGTGATGCACTGTGATCTGAAGGTATAACTTGAAGAAAAATCCTTCTTCAACAAGTAGCCTTTTGTCAGAATGGCTTATCACAGCACCAGAGTGAAATTAGGACAGATACTGATTTTCATAATGGGGAGTGTTGCTGTGATGTACCTGATGTTCTTTTAAGGATTGTGAAGTTGCTTAGATCTTTAAGCTTGAAAAGACACTGAGTAGTCAATCAAAGTTTAATGGGAGAATGTTTGGAGCTTAATGTTCTATGGGGACTTTGATGATAATTATATATATGAATATGTGTGTGTATGTGTGAAGTGATAAATTATAGAGGAAGAGGTAATTTTAGAGAGACAGGAAAAGATAGGAGAGTATAACGTGAGGTATTGAAAGAGTTTTAAGTTCCCTTTATTATGAGGTTACAAAGAAAATGGGATTGATAGGGAAAACATAGACTCACAGATGAATGAACAAGGTAGAAGCCATTGTGTCCCACCTCTTTGCCCTGGGGAGAACTGAACAACTGCACAAGCTTGCTTGTGCTCCAGCCTCCCAAGAGAGTGTGCACACTTCTTCTCTTTGCTTATCAGTCCAAGGTAGCACCTCAGACCACACCTTAAGGGCCAGAACCCCAAAAGTAATTGGTTTAATGATTTCCCCTTTTGTCTAAATAAGAGAATTCTAACCTAAAAACAAAACTATATACAATAAGAACAAATATCAAGTGTTGCCCAGGAGAAATAAAAGGTAAAATCATGCACAAAAACAGAGCTACAACAAAGATGAACAACATCAAGCAAGAAACACATGCCATATGTCCAGTGTATAAGTAATTAGCAAATAACTGAGATTATTTCAATAATTGTGGGTTTCTTTACCAGCATGTTTGGATTTAGAGAAGAAGAGAACCATGCTCCAATACCAAAGCCAGCTTTGAATTTTAGTTGAGTCAGTACTACAACTTTTTTGAGAAGTAAAGAGATATAGATGTTTAGGTAGTGAGATTTTATCCTGCAGAGAATATTTGTACCACGGATTAGATTTTTTTTTTGGCTTGGTAATTTTTTGGATAGCTTTTCTTTCTTTTTAGACATCTAGATATCCATGGTCTTCTATTTTTTAAGGTGGCACTCTATCTTTCTGTAAACACATTGGGTACTAGGTAAAGAGAGATGTATTGTGAGAGTTACATATTGTCTTTATTATGGGGATACAAAGTAAATGGGATTGAAAGAGAAAACATAGACTCACAGAATACCGGACTAGGTGGATTCCGCTGTGTCCCACTGTTCTGCACCAGGAGTATGTGAACTGCACTAGTTTTCTTCTGCTCTGATCCTCCAGGAGAGCAAGTACGGTTCTTCTCTCTGTTTTTCAGTTCACACATAGCAACTCAGACCACCTCCTACGGGCTGATACACCAAAAGCTATTGAGTGAATGAATTTCCACAAGAGTAGACAGAATGTGGAGAACAAGAAATGTTATAATTAAAGTATACTCATGCATGAAATTTCTGAGACTTGAAAATTTTGAACTAGAAAAAGTGTTGAGAAAAATAGAGAAAACAAAGGTTGTATATGAAGTTTCAATGAAATGTAAATACTTTAAAAACTTGGGAGAAGTTGGAAATGGTAGTTGAATTTGGGAGAAGTTAGGATAGAGAGTAACATGTCCTATAATCAATATACAATGAGTAATCATCTAATAATTAACAAATTGATTATATTTAAAAACCTTATGTTATTGTAACTCATATGCAACTGTAGAATCATTTATAATTAATGAAAAATCAACATCACTTAAATGAAACTAAATGTGCTTTACTGAACAGTGGATGCTGGGGATGTGATTAATGAGAGAATATGATTATTGAGGTAAAACTTTCTGTGATTCAACGTGTTAATGTAAGTGTGTGTTGGTAGGTGTAGATCCTCAGGATCAGCACATAGAAGCCCTGGTCCAAAGGGATGCTAATGCTCCACATCAAGTTGTTAGCCAAACACGGAAAAGAATATAGAACTGTGTCCCATTTTGTACTGGTATTGAAAGAATAAAAGCGCTGTGGGAAAGCATATAATACATAACACCTTTTTGCAAAGCTGCAGTGTTTGTAGGTGGTGCCTAAATTGCTATTGGTGAAAGTGAAGGTGCAATTACAGTGGAGAACTTATATTGTTCTCCAATGCAATAAGGACTATTATTACATAGAACTGTGGGATGACTATCAAGGACAGTGATTTGTGTGTGTGTGTGTGGAGTAAAACTGGCTTTAGATAAGTATCCAGACTATATTCTGAGAATGGGAGACATAGATTGATGAAGATCCTAAATCCATTGGTACTCTAGAAAGTCCCAAAGAATTCTATATGTTAAACACTGAGTTATTTACACTGCTTGATTTGGCAGTGCTTTGATCTGGATGCAAGTAGAATTTGGTTCCATTTTCCTAGAATAATGAAGTATATAACTGATTTTTAAGTATTCAGAATACCTCAGTAAAGAGATGTTGGATTTTCTTCTTAAACTTTTGAAAGACTGAGAATCTTTTAAGTTGTTCTATACTTAAATTACGATAACAGCAAGAGATATGGAGGAAAATAAATGAACTTAAAGTGATTTAATTATGTGCCCAATTAACTAGGAGTAGAATGTCTAGGTTAATGTCAGTTGTCAACTTGAAATATTCTAGTCTTATGAGGGAGCCTTAGTTAAGGAGGCTCCCTTAGTTGAGGGAGCCTGGATCAGATGGGCCTATGGCCATGTTTGTGAACAATTATCTTGTTGATTTGGAGGTCATATTCCACTATGGACAGCACCATAACTCAAGTTCCAGGGGACCTGGTGTCCTCTTCTGGTGTCTATAAATACAGAGCAAACATATGTTACAGATACAAACATGCCAAGAAAACACTTATGTATGTAAAAAAATCTTTGTTCTGAAGTCTCTATATATCAGTAAATGACAGAAGGTTAGTATCTACAAATTAAATTAATTAAACTAAAAATGTAAGAAAAAGAAAAAAAAACCTAAACACCTAGAAAAAAATAAGTCAATAAGAAAAAAAAAACTAAGCACTTAGAAAATAAATAACTCAATAATTAGGGATTGAAGTAAAAGAGAAAATTCTCAAAAGAAGAAAAATAAATAACAGAGAAATATCTTCAAAAATGTTCACTATTTTTAGCTATCACCAAGATACAAATTAAAACTACTTTGAGCTTTCATGTAATTCCAGTCATAATGCCTAATATATATATTCAACAGTAAAGAAAAAGTTATAAAACTTAAAGGTTAATGAAAAAAAGCTCAAAGTATTCTGAGTGAGATACCCAGATCCAGAAAGGCAAATATCACATATTCTCAGTTCTATGTAAATGCCAGTGTTGAATCTTGGCATACATGTGTTTAAACAGGAGTATCCACAGAGCCCCAGTGATGGCCATGGGGCCGTGGAACCTCCAGGGAAGAAGGATGGGATAGAGTATTAAGGAATAAGAAGTGTTGGAACAAGAAAGATTAAATGGAAAGAGTCATAGAATGGCACTGCAAAGAGAGTATTACTGCACCTAACACTGCAGCTAAGATTGTCCTCAAAGAGACATTTCCTGATCTGAACTCAAAAAAATGGGCATAGAATCCTCAGGACAAGACACCAAACAGATGGACTTTCAAATTCTGAAAGAAAATAATCATCTCAGGAGTTTTCTGCTTCTTGAAAATAGGAGCATACAAACCTACTGAAAATGTGATTCACAACTGTGATTGTTCCTCTCAAGATGGCTGTAGAATTTGCTAGTGCTGTGCACATGGTATTGGCTTGAGAAACATGAAATATGAAAAGCCGATGTGACATTTTATTTTCCTCTGCAGCTTCTGGGAACCATTGATGCCATGTAAGTGTCACGGGGGAGTCCTGAGAAAGCCATTAGAACCCAAAATGTGAAGTTGTGGAAGTGAAGCCTGGATTTCGGTGTAGAGCCCTGGTTGTTAGAAATCCCAGAACCATGAAACATCTTCTAAAGTAAGCTGCATACAGGTAGTCCAAAAGATGCATGTTGCAGACAACATAGCTTCAGGAGCATAGTCAACTAAAGAGTCTGAAATTAAATAAAGATGCTGACATGGTGCTACAATAGTTGGGGTTTGCCCTTCTGTCTTTTGGTCTTGCTTCTTTTGTAACAGAATAGTTTATTATGTACCATTTGATAAGAATGATTGTGATTTGTGTTCACATCCACAAGAGTTAACAGTTAAGAGATTATCTTTATACTCATAAAAGACTTTGGATTTGGAAACAGTGCTGAGACTGTTCATGGGTATGAAGAATGTAGAAATTGTACTAAATGCATTTTTGCATAATGGTTTGGTCACCAGCATGTGAGAGCTAGGGATTAGATGGTGATAATTTAAGAATAATGTTCCACATATGCTCAGACATTTCAGCATTTTTTTCCAGCTGGAGATGTTACTTGAGGTTATGGATCCTTTAGGAAACATAACTTTCCTGGGGGAAGTGTGTCACTTGGCATGAGCTTTGCACATTTATAGCCACATCACTTTTACTGTTCCCTCTTTCTGCTTCCTGAATGTGTATGGAAATATGCTTTATCAGTTCTTCCTCTTGCTGCCTATCTCTATGTTTCCCCACCTTTTTGGACTCTGCCTCAGGGGCAGTAAGTAAAAATAAACTTTTCATCCAAAAATTGTCTTTGGGCATGTTGCTTTATCATAACAACAAAAAGTAACTAATACAGGGAGTAACCAACTACATTCTGAATAAGTTTAAGTCCTCTCTACAAGACACAACTAATTCCTGCCACTGTAAAATGACACAAAATCTCATGAATGACTAAGTCTTAGGCTTTAAGGAAGAACTTATTGTCCTAAATTTTAACATATTATTAAACTGACCACTGCATTATAATCATCATATTCATAGATTATTTTGTCACTCAACACTTTTAAGAGAAATGTCATTTTTTTCAGTAGAAATCAAAGATTGTAAATACCCACAACTTGTCTTCATGCAAGGAATAAGAGACAGTAGAGTACTCTTCTTTAAATGGAACATCTACGTTGTACCAATCCCTCCAGTATCATGGCAGAAGTGAGGAAAGCAAGAACATAGGAGCCAAAAACATCCCAAGGTCCAGTCAAAGAGCAGAAGAACCTTCATCCGGCGACGGATGGAGATAGAGACAGAGACCCACATTCACACCAGAGCACTGGATTGAGCTCCCAAGGTCCAGTTGAAGAGCAGAAGAACCTTCATCCGGCGACGGATGGAGATAGAGACAGAGACCCACGTTGGAACACTGGACTGAGCTCCCAAGGCCCAGTTGAAGAGCAGAAGGAGGGAGAAGATGAACACAGAAGTCAGAACCGCAAGGGATTCCTCCACCCATTGAGATGGTGTGCCCGATCTAGTGGGAGCTCACCAAGGCCAGCTGGACTGGGACTGAACGAGCATGTGATCGAAACAGACTCTCTGAATATGACTGACAATGGGGACTGACTGAGAAGCCAATGATAATGGCACTGGGATTTAATTCTACTGCATGTACTGGCTTTTTGGGATCCTAGTCAGTTTGGATTCACACCTTCCTAGGCCTGGATGGAGGCGAGAGGGCCTTGGGCTTCCCACAGGGCAGGGTAACCTGCCCTCTCTTAGGACTGGAGGGGAAAAGGGGAGGGAAATGGGAGGAGCGGAGGAGGTGGAAATTTTGAATGGTACTATTTATAATGCA
>PVIU01031842.1:0-14287 GCA_004026605.1 Ondatra zibethicus
AACTACCATGCTTATCAGCCAGCCAGGTATATCAGTCATCCATGGCATATCAAGCTGCAGTAAGACCAGGAACATCCTCTACTATTAAGGCTGAATGAGGCCATCTGGTAGGAGAAATGGGTCCCAAAAGAAGGTAAGAGAGTCAGAGACAGCCCCTGATCCCCTGTTAGGAGTCCCACATGAGGTCAAGCTACACAGATGTAAGATATGTACAGAGTACCTAGGTCAGTCCCTTGCAGAGCCCTGGATGCTGGTTCAGTTTCAATGAGCCCTCTGATTCCAAGACAGTTGGCTCTGTGGGTTTTCTTGTGGTGTCTTTGGCCCCTCTGGCTCCCATATTCCTTCCTCCTCATCTTCCACAGGATTCCCTGAGGTCAACTGTTTGTCATTTTGGGTCTCTGTACTGTTTTCATCAGTTGCTGTGTGAAGCCTCTCTGATGACCATAGACAACAATCTATGATTAGGAATCATTCCATTGACTTCTTTTGCCAGTTGTGCCAGAGACCTATCCTAGGTCTCTGGGTTGTACAGCCTCTGAGTCCTGGCTCTCCAGGCAGTGACAGAGGTAGGCAACTGGTGTACTTTTCACGAACTTGTCTCCTGTGCCAATATGTTCAAGAATATTCATCACTTTCTTTTGCAACAGGTTTAGTGTATTCAGTTTCATGCTGAAGTCTTTTATGCACTTAAACTTGAACTTTGTTCAGGAAAATAGATATGGATCTATTTGCATTTTTCTACATACAGACATCCAGCTAAACCAACATTATTTGTTGAAGATGCTTTCTTTTTTCCCTTGTCGATTTATGGCTTTTTTAATCAAAAATCATGTGTCCGTGGGTATGTGGATTTACATCTGGGTCTTCAATTCCATTCTGTGATCAACCTGTCTGCTTTTATGCCAATACAGCATAGTGTGGTTTTTTATTACTGTGGCTCTGCAATACAGCTTAAAATCATGGGTAGTGACATCTCCAGAATTTGTTTTGTACAGGATTCTTTAACTGTCCTGTTGTTTATTTGTTGGTTTTCTATATGTAGCTGAGTATTCTTCTTTTAAATGCTATAAAGAACTGTGTTGGAATTTTATTGGAGATTGCATGGACTCTGTAGATTGCTTTTGGTAAGATGACCATTTTGACTATGTGAATCCTACTGATCCATGAGCGTGGGAGATCCTTCCATCTTCTGAAATCTTCTTTAATTTGGTTCTTCAAGAACTTGAAGTTCTTGCTGCACAGGACTTTCACTCCCTTGGTTAGAGTTACAACAAGATAGTTTGTTATTTACAGCAACTATGAAGGGTATTGTCTCCCTAATTTCTTCTCAGCCCATTTATCATTTGAATATAAGATGATTAGTATTTTTTTGTTTATTTTGTATTTTGTTAATTAGATGAAGGTGTGTACCAGTTGTATGAATTCCCTGGTCAAAATTTTGGGGTCACTTATGTATACTGTCATATAATCTGCAAGTAGCAATACTTTGACTTCTTCCTTTCCAATTTAAATCCACTTGATATCCTTTATTGTCTTATTTCTCTATCAAACCTGAGGTATGACATTCAATAGATGTGGAGAGAGTAGACAGCCTTGTCTTGTTCCTGATTTTAGTGGAATCACTTTGAGTTTCTCTCCATTTAATTTGATGTTGGTGATTGGCTTGCTGTATGTTGCTTTTATTATGTTTAGATATGTTCTTCGTGTCCCTGATCTCTCCAGGACTTTTATCATGAAGAGTTATAGGATTTTGTCAATTGCTTTTTCAGCCACTAATGAGATGATCTTTTTTTGTCCTTTCAGTTTGTTTATAAGGTAGATTACATTGAGTCATTGAGTGATTTTCATATGCTTAACCATCTTGCATCTCTGGGATGAAGACTACTTGATCAAGGTGGATGATCTTTTAGATGTGTTCTTGAATTAATTTTGCAAGTATTTTATTGAGTATTTTTGCTTTGATGTTCATGAGGGAAATTGGTCATAGTTATATTTCTTTGTTGAGTTTTTGTGTGGTTTTGGTATCAGTAATCGTGGCTTTATGAAATAAATAATTTGAAGGATTACTAGAGTTGCTCTTCTTTAAAAGTCTGATAGATGAACTAAAACCATCTGGCTCTGGTCTTGTTTTGGTTGGGAGACTTTTAATGACTGCTTCTATTTTTTTGTCGGAGAGATTGGTCTATTTAAATTATGTTTCTGATATTGGTTTAACTTTGATAAGTGAAAGTAGATATCGAGAAAATTGTCTTTTTTAAAGATTTTGCAATTTTGTGTAGTACAGGTTTTTGACATATGACCTAATGATTCTTTGAATTTTCTCCATGTCTGTTGTTATAGCTCCATTTTTATTTCTGATTTGTTCATTTTGATATTCTGTCTATGCCTTTTAGTTAGTTTGGATAAGAGTGTCTATCTTGTTGATGTTCTCAAAGATCCAACTGTTTGTTTCATTGATTCCTTATATACTTCTCTTTGTTTCTATTTTATTAATTTCAGTCCTCAGTTTGATTATTTCCGGCTGACTACTCCTCTTGAGTGTGTTTGCTTCTTTTTGTTCTAGAGCTTTCAGGTGTGCTGTTAGGTCATTAGCATAAGATCTCTCAAATTTCTTTATGAAGGCTCTTAGTGCTTTTCTGTTAGTACAGCTTTGCTTGTGTTCCATTAGTGTTGGTATGCTGTGTGTTCATTTTCATTGTTTCTAGGAAGTCTTTAATTTCTTTCTTTATTTCTTCCTTAACCCAGTGGAGATTCAATAGAGAATTTATCAGTTTCTATGAGTTTGTAGGCATTCTGTTGTTTTTGTTGTTGTTGAAATGCAATTTTAACCCATGGTAGTCTGATAAGTAACAGGGGTTATTTCAATTTTCTTTTTTAAATTTTAATTAATTTTTAAATTTCATTTTACATTCCGTCCACAGTTATCCCTCTACTTCTGTCACTCCCACATCCCTCCAGTCAACCACCATCCACTCCTCCCAAAGGGGAAGGACCCCCATGGGCAGCAACTAAGTCTGGCACATTAAGTTGGGGCAAGACAAAGCCCAGCATTAAGGCTGAGCGTTGCATCCCACCATAGGGAATGGGTTCCAACAAGCTAGCTCATATACCAGGGATAGATCCTGGTCCTACTGCCAGACGCCCCACAGATAGCCCATGCTTCACTTCTGTCTCCTGCCTATTTAGGGCCTAGTTTAGTGGCATGGAGGCTCTACAGTTGTCAGTCTAGAATTAATGAGATTCCACAGCAGTTGTCTATGGAGATTTCTCCATGATGATCGTGAACTCTGTTGCTCATATATTCTCTTCTCCCTCTCTTTTGGATTAGATTCTTAGTGCTCAACCTGGTGTTTGATTGTGGATCTCTGTGTCTGGTTCCGTCAGTTGCTGGATGAAGACTCTATAATGATAGTTGGAGTATTCACCAATCTGATTATAAGGGGAGGCCAGATTGGACTCCCACTCCGCTACTGTATATGTTTAGACTTGATTTGTGACTAAGTACATAGTCAGTGCTGGAAAATGTTCCCTAAGGTGCTGAGAAGAATGTATATCATTTTGTGTTTGGGTGAAATGTTCTGCAGATATCTGTTCAGTGCATTTGAGTCATAACATCTGTTCCTTTCATTATTCATTATTTCTCCATATAGCTTTTGTCTGGATGACCTATCCGTTGGTGAGAGTTGGGTATTGAAGTCTCTCACTATTAAAGTGTAAGCCTCAATATGTGATTTAAGCTTTAGTAATTTTTTTTTACAAATGTGGGTGCCCATGGTGTTTGACTCCTGAGTTTGTATGGGTGTTTTGATCCTTAGCTTCTGTTTCAATTTTGGTCTTTTGGCCTAAATGGCCAGGGGGTTGGTGACTAGTGAGTCTTCAAATGCAGTAGAAGGTCTCTGCTGGATTTTTTTAGCCTACAATCCTCTGGGGTTTTGGGCGCCAACATTGCCTCTCTGTTTCCAAGTACGGTGTGGTCACTGGGAACTTAGTAACTGCTTTGCCTCTGGGATTCCCAGTATAGTGTGTCCTCTAATACAGCTGAGGTTTTCTGCTGAGGTTGTAGGTTAGGACATGGAGTACAGGGGTACATTTCAAGGCTGGTGGGCCCACTTTAGGGAATATCATCTGGTTGTGTGCCATGTCTTACCTTGGGTCCATAGAATCGGCTCTACCTCAGCTAAAGTAGAATTCCTCTGCCAAAGTTGTGGATCAAAACATGGAAGCCAAGGGAGGGGTCAAAATACAACATTTTAACTAATTATATCTATTATTAAGCACTATTGAAAGTGTGGCTACATTTTTGAAGTTGTAGGTGGACATGAATCTTCTAGGACAATGTGAAATGGAAAACAGGACCTACTATTTATTAGGCAAAAGAAATATTTTTTATATTATAAAATAACAAATCAATCACTAAGTTGTATTATAATTTATAAAATAAACCTATAACTACATATAATGCAATATATAGAGCTGTACTTATTGAGGCAGCCTTGATGAACCAATATAATGAATTTTCGATGGTTAACTTTGCAAGCTGATATACCTAGGATCATTGTGGAGGAAAGCCTCAATGATGGATTGTCTATGTTGAGTTGGCCTAAGAGCATTTTGGTGCAGAGTTGTCTTAAGTGATGTGGAAAGAATCAGCCAATCCAGAGGGCTCTGAATTGTATACATATAAAAGCATCAATCTGAACATATTTGTTTGTCTCTGTTCTTGGCTGTGTATGTTATGTTACTGTAAACACAGGACTGTTTTTTCAATCCTGTCTTGACTTCCCCATGATGATGAACAATAACCTGGAATTATAAACTTAAGTAAACCTCTTTATTCCATAAGTTGCTTTTTTCAGAGTATATTTTTTACAGTGACAGAAATGAAATGAAGAGAGCATTCTGTCTTTCCATGAACATCTCAGTTCTCATACATATATTGAGTCATTGAGCCTAATGCTGTGCTGGATATTTGTACATTTGAGACTTTTTGTGTAAAGCAGATATTGCTTTCCCTTATGGGTACACTCTTTCTCTACTCTCATGTTGGCTGGATGTGTACTTGGCACAGTCATGATTCTAAGTCTTGCCTGTAGAAGAGATGTGTTTTGTTGTTTTATTTAAGTAATTTTAGAGTTATTTGAGATTATATGTTATATTTGCATCATTTCCCTTTTCCCATTTCTCCCTTCCAACCCTGACATGTACCCCGCTTTGCTTTCTCTCTATTTTATGACTTCTTTTTGCTTGATGGTTGTCAGATATATGCCATATGTGGTTACTTGCATGAGTATTACTAATACATACATATACAAGTTCAGCTTTTATATTATTTGTATGTACATGTTATTCATGTATATTGAATCACAGTTTTAGGCACACCCTAACCTTGTACTATACTGTAACTACTGTCCATTAGATCCTGTCAAGTCATGATTCTACAGATTCTAGACTAAATCAGAGATGATAGAAAAGAAGGTTTGTTCTTTCAAGTGCAACAAATTTGAATTGAAATAACAGATGGCTTCAAATAGTTTATCTGAAATTTGTCCTACAAGAATAATTAGGAGTGATCTGGTTACTCCTGATAAGATTTCTGAGATGTAAATGAGCTATATTGTAAACAAGAAGGAACTGATTAAGAAATATCTGACGACAGATGAGACAGCAGATTTCAGAAAGTTTTATCAGGCCATAAATCTTTCAAGAAGTGTTATACTTACAGCACAGTTTATTAAGTTTGCAGGGATTCAAAAAGTTTACACATAACTTACAGAAAAAGAAAAACTGTTGATTAAAATATCCTCATGATTCATCAGTAAATAAAAGATAGGAGAGGATGTCGCCTCCATGAGACTTTTTCCCTTTAATAACAATCTGGGCTAGAGGGATGAATTGGTGGTTACTGTAGTGATTTTTACTTTTATCTGCATTGCCTTTACAGAAGACCAGAGTTTGGTTTCTAGCATTCAAGTATGGCAGCTCATAGCCACCTTTGACTCTTTTGACCACCTTTGACAGCTTTGGCTCTAGGATATCTGATGCCTTTAGTCTAAAAGACACCAACACTCATACGTACGTATCCCTTCGACATTATATGCACACACATATACAAATAAGTTTTTAAAAATTAAAAATAAGCAAATATAATACCGTGTAGCATATTGCTAATTTTAAGGAGAGCTTATGAAATATCATACCAAAGGATATTTAAGCCACATAGAACTAGATGTATGCAAAATATCTCAATGATTGATAGGGAAGAGAATAAAATAAGGCTAGAGAAAGATACATGATGTTATGATAAATGGCCAAGGCCTTTTATACCACCAGCTCTGTTCTTTCAGGAATAATAACAATGCAATTCAAATTCCGCATATTTCTTCAGAAATATTCCCTTGGTATAGCAAAGCCAATAAACCTCAAAGTGGCTTATCTTCCTTCCCATGACTGCTTTGCATTGTTTCCACATAGCTTTTTATAGTAGCGCCAATTCAACATAAACTTATAAACTCACCTTCAATTGTCATTCCTCCTTAATCTGCCTCTATCTGTTTCAACTCTTTGCTTTCTGTCTATTCCTATCCTGGATCCCATACTAGTATTAATCATTCCATAGCCTGTGTGCAGACTAAGGTATTTCTCTCCCTGTCAACCTATGAATTAGAGCTATGCATTCCTGCTACATCAGTTCACACTATATTCTCTGAATTAATTTTCCTCTTGCTCATCATGAGTGTCACTCAGCAGTATTAGTTGAACAAATAGCCATTCCTGGAACTGGATAACACTGAGATATCATGCTGTCAAGTGACCCAAGTCAATCACTTCTGTGCTGAGCCTGTTAGAGATAAAAACTGTGTTCTATCTGTCTACCAGTCAGACACTTCTACCTAGGGGAGGGGTCCCTTCAAATCCCAATGGGAAGCAGGTGCTTATTCCTTGCTATAGTTCATGGAGTTCAAAATGCACTGGCTATGTTACCCCCTAATATTGTCTTACATCTGTTTCCACAAGTCTTTCAATGACTTTCTTCTAGATTTCATGTTTGTATATACTTTAGAGCAATCTTTTCTTCTGATTTGCTAGATTAGATTATTTAATCTACTGCAACCTATTAAATGATATGTAGGTGGTCTGAGTACTAGAATCAGAGAAATACTCTAGTGTATAAGACATTTGATCTAGACCATGGTGATTGATAAAACATTAGTAATTATGCATAAATATCCTTCTGATTGGAAAAGAATTATAGAATCATTATTGTACGCTAGACTTTATTTTATTTGTAATTTTTGAAGTAACCCTTTCTTGAGACAAAGCAAAACACTTTCATTATTCATAATGCATTTTTATGACTGTATTGCTGATATATTTGGTTTTGTTTAGGGGAACGTTGCTCTTATTTCCCACTCTTTAAAATACTTTACAAGCTCCCACAGAGTAAGATATCACATATTTCTTAGTTTGAACCAGTAGGATTGTTTGGTTAAATGCTTTTGTCAGGGAAAATTGTATTATAAACATACACACACACACACATGAGCACAGGAGAGAAAGAGAGAGAGAGAGAGAGGTTTCTCTTTTCTTTCTACCTTCAGTTTTAAAATGATGTCTAGAGAGTGCTAATTATCTTGAAGTCAGGGACAGAAACTACATGAGTGGTAGAGTACAAATATATGCTTGCAGGTCTTTAGTGACATTATATAGCCTGTCTTACACTGTATAATTCTGATTTCTTCTTATATAAGAAAATTAATAGTGATATAAGTAACAAACTGTTGAAAGCATTTTAAAGTCTGTGGCTAAATTTAATTCTGATGCTGGCAAAGTGAGGTAAAACAATTTTGTTCAAATAAATACACACAATTACCTAATGTTAAAAAATAAATACTCCTACATATAATGCAAAGGTGTATATTGTAACCCATGTAATTCAAAGATGGCTGTTCCTGGTTACACCTTATGTCTGTATTCTTCAGCAACTACACATTTGCTTATTCATTCAGCAATCAGATTTTTAAAGCATTTTTAAAAATGAAACCAGGAGGCGCTGTAGCATGAACATTTGAAGCTGATTAGCAGGCATTACCTTCTTCTTGTCCTCCCAGGAATATATTTTTTAAACTTTTAAGTTTCTTGTGACTGCATTAAGTAGTTTCTGTCACGTTCTGAGAGTTTTTTATGTTAGGTATAAATGTAAAATAATGAATCTTTTAAACCAACCTAATGAAATTCAGGTTGTGAAGTAGTGCAGTGTTCAATGTTGCCACCTCAGGAGACATATTCTTTTCCCATCTCTACGACCGTGAGGGCCTGACTGGAGCAACAACTGCAGTCCGTCTGTGAGCCTTACAAAAAACAAGGCTAGAGTTGTGTTTCAAAGTGGAAATGAAGTGACCATCTGCCTTGATTCAAAATTTGGACAGATTTGATTTCAAATTTCTCTGAGGAGTTAGAAAAACTAAAATTATTGACAAAATGATGAAGATTTATTATATTTTTGACATAATAAAAGCACAACAGATCAGACTTCAACTCCCAGTACGTGGCACTTAACACCCTCTGAGACACCCACCATGGTCTGTCTTCCTGTCTATCTTAGTTCCCTTCACTCTCTTTTGTGACTCCACATAGCCCCTCAATCCTTTCTCCCTCTCTTCTTCCCTGTGCTGCTCCTTTCTTTCCTCCCTCTACCTTCCTCTGCTCTGAATTTTCCTGTCCTCGATCTGTTCTTATAAGTGCTGTGCCTGTCATCCTGGTGAAGTGTATCTGGACTGATTTCATAAAGTCTCCTCAGTTTCTGCCTCTTTCCTGTTTGGATTGTGTATCACGCTGTGTTCTTCTAATGCTTTCAAACCTTCTGTCTTTTTTCTGAACTTCTCTGTGCACATGTAGCTAACTATATTGCTTTGTCAGCTCTCATGGAGCATAATTGCAAACATAGTATTAAAGGTGAAAGGAACGTGAGCAGTTTTCTTGCTTCACCTTTACTCGTAAAGAGGTTGGCTTTGAAGTCTTGCTCTGATTTTTTCAATGGCAGAGATGACAGCCTGATGCTAGCTTCTTCCAGTTCCACAGTGTTTTAGATACATGCATGTCACTTTACATTCCATACAGAACCAACCACAAAGGTAGATACAGATCAAGTGTCAATGAATGTTTGTTATAGGCTATTCTTTAAATGTTTACGTGATAAAACTAAAATATCTAAAAATGCAAAATTGTCAAGGGATGTAAAGAAGTGGGTATCTTCCATCTTGATGAGTTAAAACAAAAAAGATCCAAGTCCTTTGGGTACAATTTAGCAACAATTGCTAAAAATGAAGTTGTACAATTTTTACAATCTGGAAATTCATTCTACCCTAGAGAAAGGCTTCAATAAGCACAGAAAAGACATAGAGAAGAATGAACAATAACAATATTTGTATCTAAAATATATTTATGATCATAAAATATTGAATATCACTTAAATACATACCAGTAAAATAGAAAAATAGTTATGTCTATTAAAAATGTAATATTGTATTTTGAAAATATGGAAGTAGAAATCACATAACTATGTTGATAAATCCTCAACTATAATATTGGATTGACATAGCAAATTAATAAATAATACATATACTATAATACTACTACTGTTAATGTTTAAGTCTAATGAAACAGCATTAATAGAACTCAGGGTAGCATAAAATCCAGGTAAGCATAAGCATTTGCTTGTGATTGACATGACTAGATATTGGAACATTCTGGTATCACTTGCAATCACAAGTAGTGGGTTGTAATAACAAAGATATGCAAATAGTCACCCTAGTATTGGTGGCCAAGTGTTACAAAGTTTTGTAACTGATAAATAAATCATTTCATTCTTTTACCTTGTGCTATATTTAAAACATGCCACCTTAAAAAGTGTTTGCCCTGCTAGTACAGAGGGTAATTATAAAAGGGAATAGACACACATGCCCCAAGCAATGGCTGCATAAAGCATAAAGGGAGAGAGGGCACACCCACCCAAAGGACTATTAACAAGGCAATGGCAGTCACATGGACTTACACGTTTCTGAATGTGTTATAAATCATAATCTTCTATTCCACACCACTAATATTTGTTTTGTGCCCAGTTAATGCTGAATGAAAAGATGACCTCAAGCAAATAAGACCAGAGAAGTAAGACAATATGCAAGATAAATATTCTGAAAAAAAGGCACAGACACAGAGTGACAGTTGTGATTTCTAGGCTCTACAAATGTTAGCCCAGTGTCCAAATGCTTCCTGTCTTGTGCATTCTGTGACCGACCCTCTCTTCCTACAGAGTCATGTTCAGAAAATGCTAGAGGCAAAGGGGAATCATTGATTATATTTTTTTATTTTGCTTATACATCATTCAGTTTCTAAGAACACAGTAAGATTTTGAAGGTGAAAGCCAGTACAAAGACCATTTAGCAATGCCTTCAGTTCCCAAGTAGAGAAAACACAATGTAAAAGGACATAGTTATCTCCCAAGGTCACAAATGGAAAAGGGGTAGATAGAGAGTCAATGCAGATGTGTTCATCCCTACTTCACCTTGTAAGCTGAGTAATCAGTGTTTTCTGATGATCTGGTAAGAAAGTGTCTTGTTTCTTACAAAAAAAGCTGTCTCTGAATCCCATATGTTACTTTTTCGTTTTAGTGTTACTCATAGGTTTTAGGTTAAAATTCTGGGCCCTGGAAACCCCAGGAAACTACTCAGACCTTGTTCCTGATGTGTACATTAAAGAGACTAGTAATGATAAAAAGCAGAGACTGGAGATTTATTCACAGTTGTCATATTTGTAAAAGGATCTAGATATTTCCCATTTCCTTTTCATGGGTGTAAACATAGGTGAATATGTTCATGACTAAATAGTTAATCAGGGTGTGGTTACCACAATCACTCTCCGCCAGTGTTTTCATTCCATTGTAGTATGACCTTAAGGTGATCAGATGTGCTGTTAGAACTTAGGACATCTCTTTCCAGCAGAAAAGTGCCTTCTCTGCCTAGTCCTGAGCCTTCTCTTCCCCAGGAACAGGATTTCTGGGAATTTACATACCAGGCCCCATGGTTCAGTAGTCTTGAAAATAAAGGGAGGAACACAAGTACCACAGTTTAGAATGTCCTGTTCTTGCTAGGGTGCTGAGGTTATGAAGAAAGGAGATATTCCAGTAACTAAGTGACTAGAAATGAGTACAGCCATCTAGAGGAGTACCTTTAAAAAAGCATTACAGTAACAGGATTGGTAGTGACCAAAAGCTGAAAACAATTCAGCTGTCTGTTTACTGGTCTATGGTTCTACCAAGGACAGAATAAGGTAACAAGTGGCAATAATCACAGTCAGGTATGTGACAACACAGATTTGAATCTCTGCATTTAGTAATGCAGTATCATTTGTATTCAGTGCTTAGAAAAGGTGAATCAATACAGCAGGTTAAAAATGGCGGTAGTCTGGGGTTGGGACTGAGAGTGGGAAGGAAGTGACCACAAATTCATACATGGGTACTTTTGGAGTGGTGAAAGTGTTCTAATGCTAAGATTTCAGCGATAGTCGGGCAAATCTGTTAATCTGATTAAATCATTCGGTATATACTTAAATTTTATAGTATGCAAATTGTATCCAACAAAAGCAGTTTTTAAAGATGGAAAGAAGACGCAGCTTGTCTTTCAAATATGGGTTACTTACCTCTGCCCAACATACCTGGTATCTGTGGCAAAGGGAGCATTGTCAAAAATTCTCACTTCTTTGTTTTAGGGCCTACTTCCTAGTGAGGATTATGCTGTGCATACTGTTTGCCTTCCAGATCACAAACCTAGAAAACAGACACTAGTATCTCATTTTTTGCCAAAGTCACTGATGAATCGGTTCAGAACCACATAATATGCACAAAGATGAGGGCAGTCTTGAGCTCTTGGTTTCTGGCCCTAAACTCAGTTCTAGGTCTGGCACGTGCATGCAACGGGTGCATATCTGACATCACAACAATAAAAGCTTGCTTCTGCTTCCTTGAAGTGAATGACACCAGACAGTAGACTGGGTTTAAGAACTCCTTCTGTAATAATTTTAGTACATTTAGGAAAATAAAGCCTTTATGATTTCCTGTAATTTATCACTAAAGTGATATGATAAATAGTGGCATTAAATGCCCATCGTTTTTGGACTGAGTTATTAAGGAGCAGTAGACAATTGCTTTTTGGCTACCAGCCATGAGTCTCACACCAGAGCATCCATTCTCTCTCCATAACACATCTTTAATTTACTGTGGCAGGTTTATGCAGGAGATCTGTGCTGATGGAGTCTGCTGTTCTTTCTTTCTTTCTCCTTTTTTATCTTATGGATGCGTGCTCCAGAGTGTATCATTAAGTTTTTTTTTTCTTTTTAATACCAGGTGGGGAAAAAACTCACAACTGAAATTGCAGCAACATTTTTAAATATTAAATTATAATATAAACATATTAAAGATCAGTTTTGATTATATGGTAGAAGAAAACAAGCCACAGAGATTAAGGAACTCAGGTTGGACTCTACAATTGGTCTATGAGATTGAGAACTTGATTTCTGTGTTAAATGGAATTAAACTACATATCCGATATTACCATTGTCAATATAGAAGATAGATAAATGTGTAGATCATCTCTGTGAAGAGAGCCTAACTCAAATCAAGGCTTGAAAAGTCATTTATTTTAATCACTCAATATTTGTGGGTCATTGTCTATCTTTTTCCAAATGGTAATAAGGTTATTAAACGATGGCTTTGGCAAAAATGGTTACTTTTGTTACAAGGTAAAAATAAATATGATACCTAGAATATTATTATTGTTAGTAGAAGTAGCAATATATATGTATGCATGTATATGTGTGTGCATTTGTGTGTGTGTGTGTTTAGGTGCCAAGGATCAGCCAAAGATATTGTTTTTCTTTTTTCTCTTCCATATTCTTTTATTTTTTCCATTCAAAAAAATTTACATTTCCTCCCCTTCTCCCAGTCCCCTCCCGCTGCCCCTCACCCCTCCTCCTGCCCCCTGCTTCCTTAAAAGATACTGTTTTTCAAGGTGGCTAGCCACATTGTTTTTTGAGACATTTTATTGCATTAGGACCTTCATCTCTGTAACTAGGCTATGCTAGTTAGTGCTCAGGGATCCTCCTATCTCTATCTCCAGAAAACTAGGATTACAAACTCACATAATACCTTGCCCAGCTTTTTTATGTAGATTCAGGAACTTGATACTTATGTTTGCAGGCCAAGCACTCTGGAGAGGCGTTTTCCCTGTAGCCTTAAGGAAACATTACTGAAGAATCCTATTTGTCAGGATGCAATCAAGTTGATGAAAACATAACTGAGAAAATAAGTGTTTCTCTCGGATTCAGGGACCATCTACTTAAACAGAAATATCAGGGGTCATTTCTCTATAAAGGTAAAATTTGAACAAAGACAGAAATGCTGAGAAGGAACTAACTTAGCAAAAGACAGAGTAGAACAGAAGAGGAAGAACATCATGTACATGGGTTCTGAGAAGGTAAGAAGATTTATGTTAGAGGAGCTCAAACAAAATAATTGAGGTTAAGCAATGCTAGAAGTGTTATCTTGACAAAGCTTGGTAAGCCATAATAAATTCAGATATTTCCTAAGAAGAATATGACATCATTTGGTGATTTAACAGAATGAGGTGATATGTATTTAACAAGACCTTTTTATATTGAAGTAGATGGGGTGGAAAATATGAAGAGGAAGGACAGTGACAAACAGGAAGAAATAGAAACTTTCCCAATGCCATACATTACAGGGACTGGAGAAGAATTGTAGTTTTGGATGAAGACTCAGCAGAGTTTGAAGGGTTATATGTAAACAGAGAAAATGCTAACAGAGCTTGATTGGATCAAAGTCTGGGCCCTGGCAGCCCTAACAGGCTAGGCTTAGTATGAGACAAGTAATGTATGAAAGCAAAATGAAAAAAAAAAAGATTTCTTTTTCAGTGTGCCTATATTGAGAATAGGAACAAATAAAGCACTGACCCCTTCCAATTCTTTGGCCAGTGACATGGGGTTTAGATTTAAATAGAAAGGAAACAGTCATCCTGGACAAGATGTGGTCCTGCCTATCATATCAGCTTTCATCCCTCTTAAAAGGTCATCTAAAGTTTTGTCAAAACTATGCAAAATATCTTTTCAGGAGACAATTTATTCCTCTGACTGTGCTATTGATACCAGGACTCAAGAATTTTCCTTTCTTAGCATAGGGAAAATTCCAAGTCTTTGGGTCCCTGGCCACAGTTGTTCT
>PVIU01031843.1:0-14441 GCA_004026605.1 Ondatra zibethicus
TCCAGATACTCTGCATGGACAGGCTTATGACACTGAAGAACTTTGATTGCATCTTCTACCTTGAACCACTCTCTCTTCCTTCCTAGAGAACAGTAAAACAGTAGTTACTGAAAGGTCAGTTTTAAAAAGCATGCCCTATTCCCTCACCTCCCCCCAAACAGTTGACCTTTGACTTCTTAAATGACATCACATGGCAGGGTGCAGTAATTCAGATTCACCTTGCCCTCTCAGAAGAGTAACCAGAAATCAGTTAAGGTGAATTGGAAGGCTGTCAGCAAAGGAATAGGGGCTCACCTATATTTACAGAGTCTTCCCAGTCTTCCAATATTTCAGTGACTGTCAGAACATAAACATACGTTCTGTGCTTCCGGTCTTGGTTCTGCTTGAATAGAAAAGCAAAGCATTTTAATTCACAGGAACTGACCATGGATGGATTTTCAATGGGAAACCTGCTCCGACAAGCACCGTGTATAAGTGCACAGTCTATTAAGCTAGGCAGAAGTGCGTACAAGTAACAGGAACATTTAGAAAGTGGCATTCAAGAGATGTGTTAAGTGGGGAAAACCCGTTCCAACAGTTCTCCTCTAACCTCTACATGGATGCATGTACAAGAAGCACGTGTGTGCATATATGCATAACTTTTGCTTAATTAGAAAAACAGGCACGGTAGGTCATGGCTCTAAAATCAGTACTTGGAGGGCTGAGGCAGGAAGGATTCAGTTCCAAGGCAACCTGGACTACCTAGCAAGTTCCCAGCCAGCTGAGGTAAGAGACAGGAACTGGCTCAGGTGGTGGCGTACACAGGGGGTCAACATTTAGGAGGCTGTGGCAGCCTGTGCTAGAGTGAAGCCACCTCAACATCAGGAACTGGAGCTTCAGCACTGTTAATGGGAAAAATCGCTAATAGGAAACTAATATTTTCACTTATATATACTCAACTTTATTTTGATAAAGAAAACCTTGAGATCTGAATGGAATCTAAAAACGAAATACCTCCTCTTCCTATTTTTATGCCTGAGAAGTCTGCATTTCCTACTGCTCTCTACCACAAGTCACTAAGGTCACTGCTGTGGTGTGAAGCAGTTCTAACGTGCTGTGATACTTCCTAAAGGGCAGGACAGGCTGACTGACCGGTTCTGTTAAATAGTGTGCTGTCTCTTTAACTATTAAGATTTTTCTTCAAAAACTGGCATCTAAAGATGTTTGGCGTGTCCACACAGAAAAATTTGTGTTTCTCAGTTTAGCCAGGAGATGGCACTGTGTAACTGTAAAACCAATGTACAGAGGGACCAATTGAGTACTATCTTAAGAACCATTCTTAAAATGTTTATTATGTGCAGTGGTGCTTTTTCTGTGTGAGGGAACTGTTACAGGCAGTTATAAGCTTCAGTGAGGTTCCTGGGAATTGAACACAGGTCCTCTAAACCACTGAGCCTCCAGCCACCCCCACACCCCCAGACAGGGTTTCTCTGTGTAGCTCTGGCTGTCATTGAACTCAGATTTTCCTGTCTCTGCCTCCTGAGTGCTGGGATCAAAGGCATGCAAAATTAAAGGCTATTTGTATACTGTATTCATTAATTACTGTGTTCTGCTGAGTCATTAATTCCAAGTAACACATTTTAATTTCTAAAGACTTGAAAATTCCACTCTGCCATCAGTTAATAAGAGGCTGTTTGCATTTCAGCATCTGTTCCCTGTTCTATGTTGTGTGGTGTCCCACACTAAAGACAGACCCACAGGGACTGCTGACGATGCTGTCTATTCCTTGGTGCACACTGAACTCAGAGGGTGGTCTTTCTGTGTCAGCTCCACTGTATGGTCAGATACAGGTAACCACGGCACCATCAGTGTGTGCAAACTTGAGGGGAAACCTCCCCCAGTCCTCACCACTGACTTGCCTACTGATAGTTTTGGAGGAAACCGATCCAGGCTGTTGTGAGGAAAGAATTATGAACTGGGAAAGCGGGGGCTATTTTGTAACTCACCTCGAATATTCCCAGGAGTCTGCCTAATTTTCCTTTGACTCCAGCCTATAAAGGAAAAAGTTGGTAAGTAAAAGACTTTCATAATAGTTACATTGATTATCACAAAACAGCTCAGGCTTTCCCTAGCGAGTTATTGCCTAGTCATGAGATTTCTTGGCTGTACTAAGGCCCACTACCTATGGTTTGCTACAGAAAT
The DNA here is from genome assembly GCA_004026605.1 of Ondatra zibethicus. Taxonomy (NCBI): domain Eukaryota; kingdom Metazoa; phylum Chordata; class Mammalia; order Rodentia; family Cricetidae; genus Ondatra; species Ondatra zibethicus. The sequence goes on from PVIU01031843.1 coordinate 2,182, forward strand.
CCTGGTTGCCTGATTGGTAGGCTGATTTTCATTTATCCCAATGACAAGGGTGATAAAAATTAGACTTTTAACAATTTGGAAAAACCTGTTTATAAAAACAGCCTTTTCTGTATGAACTAACAGACTCGCCTCTTCTTAAAAACCTGCCTTTCTCCTTTGCCAGGGCTCAGGAGCTACAATTCTCTAGATGCCACTCCCTGAAGGGTCTTAACTCCTCACCCCATTTCCACAGCAACCTCAGTGCTTCCTGTGTGTGATTCCCCCAGGAAGTGCTGTCAAGACTGAACCTTTCCTGTGCACCCCAAAGCCCACGAGCACAGGCGTGCACTCCCCACTTACACCTTGTATGGCCTTGCCCAGGAGTAAGGCAGGCTCCACCCTCACTGAAGAGACAAACAGGCCACCTGGGATTTTGTGCACGAGGATGGGACACATTTTACCACATTTTAAGGCATAATGAACTCAGATCCGCCTGCCTCTGGCTCCCAAGTGCTGGGATTAAAAGTGTGTGCCATCACCACCCGGCAATTAGTTTCTTATTAGTTTAAAAATTATGGGGGCTGGAGAGATGGCTCAGAGGTTAAGAGCACTGACTGCTCTTCCAGAGGTCCTGAGTTCAATTCCCAGCAACCACATGGTGGCTCACAGCCATCTATAATGAGATATGGTGCCCTCTTCTGGCATGCAAGCATACATGAAAGGAATGTTGTATACATAATAAATAAATAAATATTTTAAAAAAAAATTATGGTATCCAGTTGTCTCTACTCAATACCATGCTGATCTAGCTCTCAGGCCAGGCCGTTATGCCATGCATTGATCACTCATCAAACAGTCTAATCAACAGTTGCATGTTAACATAATTCTAGAAGGTTCACATTGATTTTATCTGCTTACCATGTAAAAAAACAAACAAAAACCCCTTAAGCCAAATGTTAACTACAGCAATAGACTTATAAACACTGTACCAGATAACAGAACACTTCTACCACCGGCATCCTTGCCTTGCCTCGCCTCGGGATCACCTGGCAACAAGCCAGAAGCCCCTCATGTAAAGCCCCTCAACAGTGTGTAAAAGACAGAATACCCCTCTTACCTCTTCATATACTTCCCTCACAGCGGCACCGCCAGGCTCCTCCTCTGGCTCCATCCCTCCTCCTGGGACAATCCACTGGTCCGGGTACCGACTGCTACTCACCAACAGCACCTGCAAGACCCAGGATAACCACGCACTAAAGCCCTGAGAAGCACTAAGATACAACATTCCAAACACTTTCAAGGCTGCAACTGAATTTATTAAGAGCACACATTATAACACACACCAACTGATAGCCTATGGGGGGTGGCACTGACAGTCCCATCATTAAACCATCCTGCACCTACGTACTCATTTATATTGGGGGGCAGGTCACTGAGACAGGGTCTGTGTAGCTGTTGCTAGCCTGGAACCCAGTATGTACACCAGGCTGGCTTAGAGCTCTGGCCCCATGGGATCATTTAATCCACCAGATTTAAGAAGTGCAGCGTCTGTTCTGTGGTCATCACAGCAGTTATTCTGGGGCGTGGTACAGATGCATGTGGCATGTATTACCCATGCACGATTATGCACAGACTGGTGCTGAGTGTTGTTCTCATCACTCCCTACATTTTTAAAGACGGTCTCTCATTGAACCTGGAGCTCACCTTCTGGCTACACAGGATGGCCAACAGGCCCCCGGGACCTGCCCATCTATTTCCCCCACCCCTAAGGCTGGAGTCAAAGGTGTGTGCCACCATACAGCCTTTCACATGAATGCTGGCATCCAAACCCAGCCTTGCCCACCGAGCCACTGCCACAGCCCCAGGTCAGTTACCCTTGAGCCACACAATCTTTATCCTTCCAACATCACACAGCCACAGGCTGGCCACCCTGTTCCCCCATAAAATAAGAGTTCTTGACGACCAGGGCTGTGAGACAGGATCAGGGAAATGCACGCCCATCCACAGGCTGGGCAATGTCATTTGATGCTCAGGCTTAGGCAGAAAGAGGCACCTGAAAATTCCAAAGCCATTTGATTAACAAGTTGGATAAACAGCTGTGAACTTATGGTCTCGAACAAGGTTGGCAACTATAGCCCCCGTTTTGAACAGTTCAAGCAAAGAAAAAAAGGGGGGGTTGTTTCTCTCTTCTGGATAGGGTCTTGCTGTACAGCCCAGGCTGTACTGGAACTTGGTATGTCACACACGTTACCCTGATACTCCTCTGGCATTCAACGCTTGGGGTTCGACGGTACCTGCCAGCTGGGAGGATGTGCTGTTCGGGTTATTAGAATCCCCACTGTAGCTCGCTTCTGCATATCGCCTGGCTTTTTACATCGCTGTCACAGCAGAGTTATTGAAAACAGACCACGTGGGCTGCAAGCCTAAAATAGTTAGCTGGTCTTTACAGGAAATAGACTTCTGACCAAGAACAGCTATCTCTTAAAAAAAAAAAAAGGCCACTCTAGTTGGGCGTGGTGGCGCACCTTTAATCCTATTACTAGGGAGGCAGGGGCAGGTGGATCTCTGTGAGTTCAAGGCCAGCCTGGTGTGCAAGTGAGTTTAAGGACTTAGTCGTAACAGTTTACTAACACTGAAGGAGTATTACACAGCCACATGGAAAACCGAGACCCATTCAACTTTTTGGAAGGCGGTAACCACCAAATGTCTGTGAAGGTAACAGATGTCTTAACCATATTCAGCAAAATGCCGCAAAATTACTGCAGTATGCTGAAGTGTATCCAAACAGGTCTGTGGGCTGGGGACAGCACACTGAGAGCTTGTTTGGGGATGCCTGGGTGAACATGCTAGATGTCCTAGTGGGCTTTCGGCTGCTGCCATAAACAACCTGGGGTATCTGGCTTACACTTCCAGGTCATAATCCATTACTGAGAGAAGTCAGGGCAGAAACGGAGGAAGAAACCACGGAACAATGCTGGCTTGTGTTCACCTAGTTTATACAACCAGGACCCACTAGCCTAGGGATGGTGCCGCCCACAGTAGCTGGGCCTGCCCTACTCACCAGTGGAGATAGAGAATCTCTTACACACATGTCCTCTGCAACTACAACAGTACTTTTCCCTCTCAATGCTGTCTGGGTGACCATAAACTTACCAGCACACCAAGCAAGCTCTCTGTGTAACGCCCCTACCCCGAAATCAACTCCCAATGTAGATATTGCCTTTTCCACAAAGACTCTAGCAATTCTATTTCCTCCCATCTGCTGGAGAGGCTGCTGGCTCTCTAGCACTCGGAGACACGGGTGCTCACCATTTGAGAAACGATGATGTGTTTACATGCATGAGTGTGCAGGACAGAGGTAAAGGTCTTGTGTCTTTTGTTCTTTTCTTTCTTTTTCTGAGACAAGGTTTCTTTGTGTAGCCCTGGCTGTCCTCGAACTCAGAAATCCCTCTGCCTCCCAAGTGCTAGGATTAAAGGCGTGCAGCACCACCCTGTTCCACCTTCTTAGAGACAGATCTTTCACTAAGCCTGGTGTCTACTGCTTTGGCTAGAAGGTCAGCAAGCTCCTGGGATCTGCCCTGCCTGTTCTTCACCACTGCCATACCCCACAAGAGCTGTATGCCACCATGCCTAGCTTCTCATGTGGGTGCTGGAGAGTCAACCAGCCCCAGCTGGAGAGCTTCAGCTGCCCATAATAATTCAGCTCCTCTAAAGCCCTGTTCTTGTCATTCTGGATCTAAGAGAACACTGCTGCGCTGCCCACACCACTTCTAAGCAAGCCACTGACAAAGTGGCCAATCCATGGAAACACTGAACCAACAGAATGCTGGCAAAGCCTTAGAAAAAGCACTTACGGCTGCTTTGAGGGTGGTAGCAACATGTCCAAGTAAGTTTTAATACTTGCAAATACGGTATAAGTTCACATTTAGACACCAAGGAGCCAGAGTTAAACAAATCTAGCAGTATTAGAATACATGGGTCTGAACTTGACACACACATTGATTGGAGAACAGGGACCTGTTAAGGATCTTGTTTACAAGGAAAACACTTGTCTTGCAGGACTAAATATCTTGAGACTCTGGCCTAGGCAGGCCCTGCTGGCCACTTTGAGCCCCATGCTCTTCTGCTTGCAGAGCTCAATCAGCTCACCAAGAACTGCTTCTTTACCAAGTACTGCTAGCTTTTTAATTCTGAGAATGGAGACAGGATAGCAGAAAATAAATATATCTATTAAAAAAAAAAAAAACCTGTAAAGACTCAGCCTGTAGGCTAAGAGTCTTTATGTTCAAACTCTACTTTGAGGAGAACGAGGCTGCAAATCCCACTTCAATAACTCTGTTACCTAAAGGAGGCTCAGTGAGGCTATTAAAATAGTCACAGATGTTGGCGCTTTGTACCCAGACTGGCAAATGAGTCACAGGCTTTAAAGTACACCCCATAGGCCCTGCAATGTAAACAAAGACCCCTGGCTCTGACCCCCAGTCACAAGTCTCTTATTTCAGTCGGAGTGAGAGATGCTCTGGTACTGCTGGCTGGATAAGATGTGCACCCCACAATTCTGTGCTAAGTGACTTCCTTGATCTTTTACAATGGGTTGGAACAGTGTGTGCAGCTAGCAAGCCGCTCCAAGTAAACCATTATTTAGTAAAGGAATTTCAAAACCATTGGTATTCAGAATGTTGGAGCCCTAAAAAATGAAAGCCAGTGTCAGGCGTCTAGGTCAATGGGTACCACATCCCAAATATCCATTCTTTCTCCCTCCTTTTCTTTCTTCCACCACCTTTCAGTTGAAGCGGGGGCTCACGTAGATCAGGCTGGCCTCACACTATCAGTAGCCAAGGATGACCCTGAACTTCAGATCCTCCTGCTTGTGCCTCATAAGTGTGTTCCTCGGTGCCCAGCTCTTGAGAAGAGATTTGTTAATGTCCAAGTTTGGTGGCAGCAGATTTGCAATCCAGTACATTTCATTAAAAGCTTCTCATCTGCACCTATATGCCCTGCATCTGCCAATTCTACTGCCCCAAGCCCAGTGACTTTCGACCTTTCACGCTTTATGGAGACCCGGAGCTGCGTGGATACCAGGGGCCACATGCAGTGCATCGCTTTACCTCAACCCTCCATTCCAAGTGCCACACCCCAGGTTACAAAGACCCACAGCACTTTAGGGGTACCCTCCTCAGACTAGGGGGAAAGGTGTAAGTTAGGCATCTACTACTCCACACAGAAGACCACTGCTCAGTCCTGCTTTGTAATCCTTCATCTTCAGGCGGGTAGGTTACTGTGACCTCTGTACACAGTAATAAAATCAGCACAGCCCTCTAGTTTAAGGGGAAGCACTACAAAGCAAGGCATGGCTGAGCTTGCTCGGGACAGTGACACTGAATACACTGGATGGACCAATAAAGGACTTTTCCTCGAAGCATTCACATTCTTGGAGGTTGGAGAAGAAACCATGGAGTTAGCTAGTTTTTGTGGCTGAAACTAGCAGGTTAAAAAAAAAATCTATATAAAGCCATATAACAGCCGGGCGGTGGTGGCTCATGCCTTTAATTCCAGCACTTGGGAGGCAGAGGCAGGCAGATCTCTGTGAGTTCGAGGCCAGCCTGGTCTACAAGAGTTAGTTCCAGGACAGGCTCCAAAGCTACAGAGAAACCCTGTCTCGAAAAACAAAAAAACAATAAATAAATAAAGCCATATAACAACAGACCTACATAAATTTTGGACAAGTGATTTAGCCTAACCCAACAGTTTACCAGGAGTCTATTGATATTCTAAAAGATATTAACTTTGATCAAACCATTACCTTCAAATGTACGTCTTCAAAACAGGATCAATTTAAACAAGCAATAATGAAGGATACAGAAGTATCACATCCAACTACTAGCTTAAATAGGTTAAGAGACGTGATATAAATACACAGCAGAGATCTGAAAACCAGTGCGTTTTAAGTACTTGCCTACTCATCTTGAATATTCCATGAAGTTGAAATGAGGGCACAGCCACATTTAGGAGTGGAAGGGAAAAGGTGATTAAGAGTCCTGTGTGGTGACAAATACTTGTGACCCCAGCATTTAGGAGGCAGACTGGGCGGCGGGGTACACCTTTAATCTCAGCACTCAGGAGGCAGAGGCAGGAGAATCTCTGTGAGTTCAAGGTCAGCCTGGTCTACAGAGTGAGTTCCAGGACAGCCAAGGCTACAGAGGAACCCTTGTTTTGTTTGAAAAACAAAGCAAACAAAGTTCAAGCCAGGAGGGGAATGGTGAGCCCTGGCTGCAGTCCCCCCTATTCTAGAGGGAGGCAGAAGGCCATGAATCCAAGGCCTGCCTAACCTAGAGTTAATAGAAGGCCATCTTGGGCAATTTAGTGAGTCTTGTCTCAAAAACAAACAGGCAATGCAACTCAGAAGTCCGGCCTAGACTTCATAAGATCTTGAGGTTAAGCCCCAGTGCCGTGCCATTTTGGGTCGGGAGAACAGCAGTAGAGATTCAACCTCCAGCCTCACTCTCGAGAAGCCAGCGCTCTACCAGAGCCAAATCTACAGCCCTGGTATTGTGTTGTTGTTTTCTTTTCTTTTTTTTTTTTCTAGACGGGGTTTATCTGCATAACAGCCCTAGTAGTCCTGGAACTCTGCAGCTCTGTAGACCAGACTGGCCTTGAACTCACTTGCCTCTGCCTCCCAAGTGCTGGGATTAAAGGAGTGCACCACCACTACCTGGCTCTGGTATTCTTTTGAGATAAGGTGAAATGTAGCTTGGAGCCCAACGTAGATCAAGCTGGCCAGTGCAGAGAGGAAAAGCATGTATGCATACTCATGCACAAAAATAAAAACTGTCTAAGGAAGACTTGATAAAAGTATACTCTTTGTATGAACTCTTTAGAAGTAACCCACCTTTCATCTTTCTTTCATTACAAACATGAAACCCTTCCACAAATCAACCTCCTTTTTAGTGCTGGGTCTTACACGCTAGGTCAGTATCCGCCATGGAGCTACATAACCCCCACCTTTAAAACAAACTGAGACTGAAGCCAGACACAGGGCTCAGGCCTAGAGTCTCAGAAACCGAGGCAGGATGACTGTATAAAATTCAAGGCCTGTCTGGGCTACAGAAGGAGATACTGTCAACAAATAAAAAACAAAAAAGAATTGTTAGGTAATAAGTGTTAAAAAAAAAAAAACAAGAAAGAAAAAAAAATCTCAGATTGGGTTAGTGAGATGGTAAAGTAATCTGCTGACAAATCCAAGGACCCGAGTTCAATCCCCAGGACCCACATAGTAGCAGAGAGGAAAGAAGGAAACCCGCCGAGTTACCCTGAGCTCCACAGCATCCTCTCCACCCATACACACATGCAAATAAACCATTTTTCAAGTGGAGATTGATAAACATCCTCTGCACATGCAGAATCTAAAATCGTTAGCACAATTAAATTTGTGTGTGTGTGGGGGAGCCATTTACCTAGTCACAACAGCAAACACTCTCGTACAATTACATTACCTTCAGAGAGTGGCAGCTGACCCCAAGCCCGCTGCACCAGCACTGAAGACTCTGCAGAGAGACCTATCACAGACTAATAGACATCTATCTACTAGCTGTATAACACAGTGAACGTGCTAACTGATAAAAAGATGGTATTGCTTAAGGAACAAAGCTGTCTGAAGATGTTCGCACAGCCAACAGAAGGCAAGTAAACATTCAATCTTCCACATACACCCTGATACCGAAGGAAAGATTAACCCACCAGGCTACAGAACACTCCTGGAATCACCCTAAGGCAAAGAGATGTGAATGTTAGACACGTGCTCCCTTTGAAGAAATGGCTGGTTTAGTGGCCTACAAGGTCCTATTTTAGGTCTGGGGAGTCACAGGCACAGATGAGCTTATCTCACTCTGTTTCAAAGAAGGTACTTTGAGCTCGGGGTGCTGCTCAAGTGCTAGAATGCTTGCCTACACCTACACCTACACCTACACCTACACACACACACACACACACACACACGCACACACAAACACCGAGTTCAATTGCCCAGCCATGCAGGAGATAAAAGGCTACCGCAAGGAAAAAAAATTAAAAAGCGCCATCTTTGAGTACTGACTGTTGATAAAGTTGTCTTCAATGACTTAAATCTCTTGGTCAAGTATGCCAGTACCTATAGAAAGGGTGACTGCCAGGGGTAAATGACAATGATCCTACTTAGGATTTTTTTTTCCTTTTGTTTTTTTCCAGATAGTTTCTCTGTGTAGCGTTGGAGCATGTCCTGGAACGTGCTCTGTAGTCCAGGCTGGTCCCAAACTCAGAGATCCCTTCCAAGTGCTGGGATCAAAGGTGTGTGCCACCACCGCCTGGCGACCCTACACACCCGTATTCCTGACTAGGGCTGATCTTAATTGCGCTGGTTCTGGTCTTAATTGAGATGGCATCTTTTCCACTGTGCCTTGCTTTTTACTGTCTTGCTTTTTGCTGGATTTGGACTTTTCCAGTACACCATGCTCTATGGCAGGCTATCTGTAGGAGTTGCAGTCCCTAACTCTGGGAGGCAAACGATTAGTCACAGATCCAAAGACAGAACTGGTGTCGCTCTCATCCTCACTAGCTCATACCTCCCTCCTGCCTGGATTCCACCCAGCATCAAGTCACTTCTAACTCTCCCTTTAGCAACCTATGTCCCATTTTGCTGTCAAACCGTCCTCAAAAATCTAGAATTTGAAATGTGCTTGTTTAAAACGAAAAGTTCCTTTCTTGTCTAGCAAGTTGTCAGGTTTACATGTAAGGTGCTGTGCCCGTTCCAACATTGTCCTGTGTTACCGTCCCCGGCCCTTAGGCAAGCATTCCACCACTGAGTTATAATACCCTTTACCTAAGGCTCTTAAGTTGTTTTTTTTTCTTTGCCATTGCAAACCGCCCTTGCAGACTGCAGCCCCAAGTCATCCTCTATTTAAGATGTTTGGTCTCTCCTTTCTCATTTACTGAAATTCAATTCCAAATGACACACAGTGGGTTCCAAACCCAAAGCACATCAAAACACGCTGGGCCACTGTATTTCACCTAATCTTCCACTACAGAATATGTTCCTTACCAGCTAAAACTTCACATTTACATCCACTGTTCAAATATATATGCAAATATGTTCAACGGCATTTATTTATGGTTACCTACTCATAATGCTACTGTAATCTCTGTCTATACAAGCAGTACGCCAGCCATTCTCTGGATGTTTAAGGGGTCTGTCTGGAAGTCACACGGGAGATGATGCTTCTCCAGAGAACTAGAGATAGCTAGAGAGGCTGCTCAGATGAACAACAGACCTGAACTTAAAAAGTCCTGCTTGTTCTGCGACCTTGAGACAAGTCGCTTCAGCAACCTAAATTTGGCATTTGTTCTTTCTGAGACAGGGTCTCACTATGTAGACCAGGCTAGCCTTTAAGCTTACAGAGATCCCCTCCACTGTGTGCTGGTGTTTAAGGTGTACACCACTATGCCTGGTTCTACTCCCTGCTCCCAGGGCTAGTCTCCTAATGCTGGGATTCCTGGCACATCCCAGCACCATGCCAAGGTCTCTAGCTTCTAACTTCCTGTGCTATGTTACCTCTTAAGGCAGAAAAAGAAAACAAGAAAACCAAACAGGATGAAGAAAAAGGGGGGGGGCACTTAAAACTACCCCACTCCCCAAAGCAAATGACTCTACTATTAGAAGAACCTGTTCTAGCTGGGCATCAAGGTCCATACCTATAATCCCAGCACTCAGGGGATCCAATGGGAGCTCTCTGTAGCCTTTTAGGGTCAAACAGTAATTACTCTTTTTATCTGAAGTTAGTCTCATCTTTAAAACATACATTTAAATGTCCTAACCAGGACCTATGAGTTCTTAAGCCAGTAGAGAAGCATTTCTTACCTATCAGCTAGAGAGGTGGATTCAAGCAGCTTTGGAAGGCTAAGAATATCATTCCAGTAGGGAAAGCCCATCTCTCCGAGACATCTTACTGTTTTGCTAAGAGTTCATTCTGTAATTATCACCTAATAGAAAGAGCCTCTACTTATACACAACCACAGAAACACAAATTCCGAAGAGCGAAACCAGATGTCCAAAGTTGGCGGTGTGTTCTGGAGAATTCCAGAGTCTTCCCTCAGAGCAGATCCCCTAACAAGTTGATTCACTAGGTTCTAAAGCCAGAGTTTTATAAATTGGATTCTAACATACTCCCCAAGTCTTGCGCCTCTCGCTTCACTGGTCTCATTTTGAAAACAGGCTGTAGCAGTTATTTTACAGCAACTTCAGAGACAAGAGAGAGATGCTCGGGATTGAACCCGGGGAGGGCTTCCTTCCACGTGCTAGGCAAGCTCTCCACCACGGAGCTGTATTCTTTTAGCCCGGCTCCCTTGCCTCCCGCAGAAGCAATTTCCAAGCAACACATGAACCAACCCATGGACCTGTTTAAGGTCACTTATGAAGCAGTCGTCAAGAATGCTCTGCCAGACCCAAAATTTGTATCATTTTGATTTCTCCCATCTCCAAAACTTCCCCTAGCGGAGACACACAGACTGACGGACACACACACCACGCAAAAAATTAGGCCTGAATTTTCAACAGCGTTTCATGGCACCATTTCAAAGGTAACTTACAGGCTCTGAAGTTAGCCTCACCATATGCAGCATCTGATCGCTGAGCAGAGGCCCTTTGCCAAAACACTGGCTTTTGGAGTAAGAACTGGATCCTCAATTCCGACTCTACCGCCTCCTAGTTCTGTCATTTGGGCAAAGTACTTCTGCTCAAAGCCGTCTTCTCAGCTATAAAACAGGGCTGACCAGCGCTACCTCCAGTGCTAAGGATTAAATGTAACCAACATTCCCCTGGTTGTACCTAACACATTGTAAACGCTCAACTAAAAATATGGTAGCAGAACGGCGAACAAGTCAGACGGGATCCTGGGTCTATTCGCTATTCTATGCGTTTATATTTAGTTTGCCTTGCCCTAGCACGGCCCTTCCTTCAAAGGCACTCCCCCCCAAACCTCCTTGGTAAACTGCGTTTAACGCTTGTTGAAGTCTTTCTTTGTGCACTTTCAAAAACGCCCTTGTATTTCTTTCTCTCCTAAGTAGAACCACATCAAAGCCCTTTCTCTGGAAGTTCCTTTGGGACTCGGGTTTAACACTAAAAAGTTTCAAATCAACCTGAAGTGTTTGTTTCTTCAAAAATAAAAGGGGGGGGGCGGTTTAAAGATCACCATTTTCTCAAGCACGCGGCTTTTGTTAATATAACAACTAAGCCACTGAGTGTATGCTATGTCATACTTATCATAACTTTAGGGGCTAGCAATGAGGAAGCCATTAAATTCCCGTCTCCAGCTTTACGCCTGGTGTTTTACAGGACACGGTTTTGGAAGCAAAACTCGGAACGGTTTAACTTTTTCTCTACCAGTTCATTTTAGGCGTGGCAATGCTACAAGATTTCCCCCAGCTACCAAGTGGCTTAACCGCTCAGACCAAGTTGAAAACAGAGAGTCGTTTTCAAAATCGAACAAATATAACTGAAATAAAAAAAAAAATCGCCCTTCCAGCGAATACCCCAAAGCCCGTAACAATCCAATGCGGAGGGGTAAAATTAAACACCGCTCCTTCCCAGACGTCAAGCCACACCGCAGAGTAGCCTTGAGAAACCAGAAGAGCGAGAGATCACCGTGCCGAAAAGGGCAACTTTGCCCGGTTTCTGGCCTATCTTGTCCCTTTTGGCGTCTTTCCACAGCTCTCGCTGGCCATCTTTCTTTCGATCGTCAGAAAAACTTTAAAAGCCGAGGCCGTTTGGTAAGAGGAGGTATATACGTGTAACGAAACCAACTGCTTGCGAGCTAATGGACCGCTTAAAAAGCAAGCTGTCGAGGCCAGCGGAGGGTCTGCAGCTCCGGGCCAGGGGGCTGCCCGAGACCCCGGAGGCCGGGAGGTGCAGGGGGTGCGGGACCGAGCCCCGCCGCCAGCCTTTGTCCCCGCGCTCACCTCGTCCTCCTGCTCGCTGCGGAAGCACAGGCAGGCCGCCCGCTTCTTAAAGCCCTCGCGGTCGTACGTCCGCGTCTGGTTGGGCTTGAACTTCATCCTAGAGCCGGGCTCCTGCTGCCGCTGCTCCGGCCGCCACCGTGGGGACCCGGCCGCCGCCACCCCGCCGGGGAGTCGGGACGCTGAGAGTCGCGGCGCTCGGACGCCGGCGGGACGGGCGGCGGCGCGGACACGGACGGCGAGGCCGGGCGGCCGGCGCGACGCGGGATGGGACGCGGGTCACTGCAGCCGGGGCGCAG
>PVIU01031844.1:0-14304 GCA_004026605.1 Ondatra zibethicus
GGGAAGCGGGAGGGAAATGGGAGGAGCGGAGGAGGTGGAAATTTTGAATGGTACTATTTATAATGCAATAATAAAAAAATTAAATGTGAAAAAAATTAAAAAATATTATTCTAAGTGGTGAAACTGGGTCAAGTATGAGGAAAGAAAATGGGGGAAGCCAGCAGAAGTGCCGGATTCTACCTAGCTCAGCCCCGGACTAGCTGTGCCTCCTTGTCCCTTGGAGCTCTAACTGCACAAAAGAAAGCAGAAGCAATCTAGGCTCTGGCTATCTGCTGGGAACCGTGCTGAGAGAAGCATGTGAGCTACAGCACCAGGCAGGGGCTGCTGCCTCAATGAAAAAGAACGTTCTGGCTCAGTGCCAGCTTGTTCTTATTTTCTTCTCTCTCTGGCATCTTGAAGCTGCTAGCACTGGCAGGAAGGGCCCATGGTGGGGGACATGTGAAAGGGGCTGGGAGAGCACATATTCTCCTATCTAAAAAGGCACTCAGATAAAGCACTTGCTGATATTTGCACCGGAATTAAACATTTCATAATTTGTTTATCCTAGTCACAAACCCTTGGTTTGACCTTGGCCAATTCACTTATCTCTCAGACTTGGGCCTGTTGTCCATCACTTAGAGAAACTTAGTTAGGTGTTTTTTGCTTTTTTTGTGATCAACTTGAAACAAGCTAGGGTTATCTAAAGAAGAGGGAACCTCAATTGAGAAAATGCTCCCATCAGATTGGCTTTTAGGCAAGCCCATGGGACATTTTTTGCGGCGGGGGGGGTTGTTTAAGACAAGGTTTCTCTGTGTAACAGCCTTATCTGTGCTGGAACTCGCTCTGTAGACCAGGCTGGCCTCAAATTCAGAGACCCACCTGACTCTGCCTTCTGAGTGCTGGGATTAAAGGCATGAGCCACCACTACCCTGCTGCCTATGAGACACTTTATTAACTGATGACTGATGTAGAAGGGTCCAGGCCACTGTGTGTAGTGTCATATCTGGGCAGATGGTTCTTGGTTCTATAATAAAGCAGGCTGAGCAAGCCAGTTAGCAGCATTCTTCCATGGCCTCTGTTTCAGTTCCTGCCTCCAAGTTCCTGCCCTGACTTCTGGTCATGATGGATTATATAAGATGTAGAATAAAACAAACCCTTTCCTCCCTAAGTTGCTTTTGGTTATATATGGTGTTTACCTTATCCATAGAAAGCAAACTAGGATAATAGGATATGAGAAGCATGCTGCACAGGAGCTCAGCTCTGTCACTTCTGTGGAAGAAGCTGGTCCCTCAGTTTCTCCTTCAGTGTGATGCTAGGTTGGCCTGGGTGGACTACAAGGGGACCCATAGCTCTGGGGAAGCAGTCACCAGTTATTGCAACCAGAAGAATCAAATTCCACAGAAAGATGAATCATATCCCTATCTACGACACCTGATGGCATTTAGGAACTCATTTGGCACTGCCAATGACCATGGAATCCCCACTACAATTAGTCAGGGCCTCACAGAAGTACTTTTAGGGTTTTCCCAGGAGAGAAGGGAGTTCAAACTCAACCTCTTCCTAGTGGGTAATTTGTGATTGTTTGTGTTCTGTGGCTGCTTTCGGTCTTCCACAGGCCTTTACAGTCTGGCATCTCCTGGCAAGCTTGGTTGCAGGATCAGAACCATGAGCCAGGCCAGGAAGGGTACTACTGCTGTTAGGGAGACAAAAAAACTGCCTGTATTCGAACCAGACAGAACCCAGGTCACAGAAAAAGATATCACTAGAATATCTGGGCGGTCACTGCTCACAGTGGGAGGAAACCTGTATCACTGTCAGAGGACTAAACTGGACCATCTATCCATTTGTTTTGATGCTTGCTTTTATGCTAAGTTAGGATAGGGGAGAATTATTCTTGCTGCACAAATAGGACAGTGAGGGCTAGAGAGAAGGAGTGAGGTTTGGCTTTTTCTGGCATGATTTTGGTGTCCATCAGTAGGATGGAATTTCAGCTTTTTTTGTTTGTTTGAGAAAGAGTATCTAGACATAGCTCTGGCTGTCCTGAGACTTGCTATGTAGATCAAACTGGTCTTGAACTCACAGAGATCTGCTTGTCTCTGCCAGGGATGGCATTTCAGAGCTAGTGCCTGATGCTAACAAGGTATCTCTGGAAATTTGCGAGGTGATGGACCTGGACCTGGAAGAGAGAGGCACTGGGCTATAGAGTGCTTCAGATTTCAACATAGTATAGGGAACCCATGAACAAATCTTGCTTGGGGGGGGCACATCTAACTCGCGGCCTTAGTTTTCCATTTCATTTGTTGGGCTATTGTTAATACAAAACTACCTGTCATATGTTCTGTGAGGTTCCATACACAGAGCTCTCATGGAATCTTTACTCCGTTTTAGTGAAGGAGGAACAAGGATGATTGTCTTTAAAAGCAGGGGAAACCAAGGCACAGAGAATTTAAGTATCACTCATGTGCAACGTTGGGGCCCAGAGAACTGCAGTGGCTCACCTTACAGCCTATCACAGAGCCCAGGGGTAACCTGTGATAGGCTGTGCACAAGTGGCTACTCACCTGCAAGTATATCTTCTTCAGTCCAGGAATGGAGTCACTGATGTGGCCTGACACAAGACGTCCGAGGCCTGAGGTAGCCCCAATACACACCAAGAGCACCCAGGTCTCCTTGATTTCCTTGAACTCATCTTCCACATATTTCGTCTGAAAAGCATAACACCAGGACCCCCAGAACAGGAGGAGAAAGAGGAACTGACTGGTTAAATGCAGAAATATCCAGGGTTTTCTACTACTCACTTCTCTGGTCCAGGAGAAGAGCCTCCAATTGGAGTTGTACCTCCCAGCTCCCAGAAAAGCCTCCTGGCTGCTTCTAGCAATCACAAAGGCTACTTATCCTAGACTCTCTGGAATTTGGGCTTTTGAGAAACAGTTGACAGGGCTAGGCACTTCCAAGCCTTCTAAGCCCTGCCAGGACAAACTACCTAGAAAATCTAGGTGTTCTTCTATGCTATCTCCATACAATGACTTCAAACTGACAGGCCAAAATATCAGGTCACTAGAAGATGAGGTCCACCACCTTAGGCAACACTTTCAAAATGTGCTTTACGAAACACACGGTCTACAGGCTAGGGATATAGCTCTGTAGTAGATCACATGCTTAGTAGGGACAAGGGCCTGTGTTCCATCCCTAGTGTGCATGCATGGACACACAAAACCTCACAATCTGTAGAATAACAGTTTCTCTACAACCAACAGTTCTGTGGCCAAGTAAGTTTGGTAGGTGCTGGTTAAACAGCTGAATAGGCTTTTAAACTGCAGGATTTGTCACTATAGCAAATCTAGAGAGTTCCCATACATGCCTTTTCCTGAACAGAATCATTTGACCACAGAGACCAGAGTTCCTCAGAACAGTCTTTACGAAGCACGTCTTGGGTCATCTGAGCCACTCTTTCAGTGATGCTTAGCCTCCCAAACCCATCTATCCAATTAAACATTTTGTTTTCAGTACTAGGGATGAAACTAGGACCCTGTGCATGCTAGGCGAACACTCCATCACTGATTTATTTGCTGCGGTAGCCCTCTTTTAGCTTTTAAAACAAATTTTGAGACACACTGTTGATAATTTCCCAGACTGGATTGAACTCATACTGTAGTGCAGACAGGCTTGGAACTTGTAATCCTCTTGCCAGCCTCCTGCGTAGTTGGGATTTCAGGCTTGTACCATCAGGCCTGGTTTCTTTCTGAATTGTTTTCATGGAAGAAGCTATGGATCATGGGCCTTGCCCTTAAGGAACTACCCTCATTTCCCACTGAGGCTCTCTTTGAACCGTGCTCTTTACTTCTCTGCCAATCGCCAATCACTGTTTTGTTTCTTTAGTCTTTGTTCCCTTTCTGTTTATTTCTTTTGAGAAAGTGTCTTGCTGTGTATGTAGCCTAGGCTGGCATCAAACTCACAGCACCCCCCCTACCTCATTCTCCCAACTGCTGAGTCTACGGGCCTGAGCTACCATGCTTGGCTCCCCCCGCCCCCCGCCCCAGCTCTGCCCTTCCAATGTCCTCCACCCCCACCCTTTGGCCTCCAGGTAGGTTGAGGTCAGCTTCTTCCTCACCAGGTGTACATAGGGGACGAAGTAACCAAGAGCGGCAGCAGCGATCCCAAAGGCCCAGATGCGGTAGGTGCGTTGGCGGAACACACGCATGTTGAAGTACTTCCTGAACTGAGCCACAAAGCGCTGTCGCAGGGTGTGGGGACCTCTCTTGCTGGGGGTGTCCTGGGAGCTGGGCAGGAGGGGTCGGTAGGTGAGTGAGAGCAGTGTAAGGAGAAACATGAAGGTGCTCAGCACCTGGAAGGTTTGGGCCAGCTTGATTTTATCCCCCAGCATTTTTATGAGTAAGGGGAATGACATGGAGAAGATGCTACTTCCTGCGGACACCACGCCATTGGCTAGACCTAGGCGACGTTGAAAGTAGTGGCCCAGGATGACGAGTGATGGTTGAAAGGCGAAGGAGCAGCCGCAACCAAAGAGAATCCCATAGGTGAAGTAGCGCAGGCTTAGGGAGCTGTGGGAGAAACAGCAAGAGCTATTCTCAGTAGCCTGGTAGCAATTTACCTGCCTGCCTCTCTTGCCCTTGGCAACCTCCATTCCTCCAGCTTTACCCACAGCCCTATTTGCCACCAATCTGCAGAGCAGATAGGGAACCTCTGAAACCCACTTTGCAGATGGGGATGCAGAGGCCCTGAGAAGGAATTTGCCTAAAGTAACTCTAGATAAAAAAAAAAAGTTCTTGGTCTTCTATTCTTTTTTCTTTCTTCTTTTTTTAAAGACAGGGTTTCTCTGTGTAGTCCTGGATGTACTGGAACTCACTCTCTAGACCAGGCTGGTCTCGAACTCAGAGATCCGCCTTCCTCTGCCTCCCAAGTGCTGGGATTAAAGGTGTGCCCCATCACTGCAGTTTTTAAGACTAGTCAACTGAGTAAGACTGTGAGACCAGACCTTAGGCAATGGGGAAAAGACATAATTACCACCTAAGTTAGACTGAAAACCAAGTGCATGTTCTGTTGATGTATGCCAGCTCTTCCGAATGCAACCTCTTGATCAAGAATAAAATGTGCCTTGTCCAGGCACTTAAAAAAAGCTTGGCTTTGAGACACATTTGGTGGCATGCACCTGTAATCCCAGCACTCAGGAGGCTAAGACAAGATTATTAGGTGTTCAAGGGTAGCCTGGTCTACACAGCAAGACTCTGTCTTATGTTTTTAAAAAACGATTGGACTTTAATCCAGATCTGTGTGATTATAGCATCCAATGAAAGAGGATTAGAAAAAAAGATAAAGAAAGAAAAACAGAACTGGCCTTTGCAGAGGTCAGGGGAGGGGCTACAGGAGTCAGCCTGTGCCTTCAGGAGAATAGTTTCCCCTTATTTCCTACCTAGCCACTATGAGTAGACTGGGGGACCAAAGTTTTATCCCAAGTAACAACAAAGGCTTTCAAGGAGCCAAGATTCTGGTCTTGGAAGGTTGCACTGTTCTTTAGGGTTCTTTGGTATGTCATTATTCTCAGGACCCTTAATATTTCAAAGGCTGGCCAATTATCTCAGGAGAATTTCCTTTCTCTGCATCTTTGCCCAAGGTCCAGATAGCCCAAGCCTTTTATCTCAAGCTCCAGGTAATGTATATAGGGACCGTGAGTTAGGAAGTCCCTTTAATTTTCAGAATTCTGTCTCTGTTGCTGCATGGAACATGGATTAGTTCCCTTTGAGTAAGTAGCCTGCTTGATTGACAGAGAAGTGAAGCCTCAAGTTGTGGGCCTGACTGAGAAAGACAGGCCTTTGCTTAAAACTCCTGGGCCCTGCTCTGCCACAAGCATCTGTAACAGAAGGTAAAATGTGAGAAGGGGAAAGGCCGTGGGCAGGTCAGTTTGGCTGGCATCTACCCTCACATAATACTGGCCCAACCTAGTGAACAGTTGTTTTCTTTTGGATGCTTCCATATATTTTGCAATAGTTCTTATCTGACCATTAAATTAACCAATGCCCTTCTTGTTCTTCAGACACAGACCCAGCTTTTATACTCACTGCCAGTAGCCCCTTGATTCCAAGAAAACTATCATTATTGTGGCCTCCCATCTGCTCATAGTCACCGGACATGAGTAGGGGGTTTAGTTAACTAAATAGGGGGTTGTCTCTACTTTGAACTTGTAGCTAAGTTGACTGCTTCTCTTCTGTCAGACTCCTTGGGGTCTTTTCCCCTTAGATTGTAGGTATCCTGTGGGATTGGCTGGGCTGGGCCCTTACCAAAAGGAGTCTTGAGTTAGTCTTGAGGAAAGGGATTTTGGGGGAAAACATGGATTCAGTTCAGGGTGCTGTGTGGTGAGTGTTTCTACCTGGGCTCCAGGATGGGAGACCTTTGGGTTGGGCCTGCTAAAGGCTCCTCAGAGCTGCCTGTGCTGTGCCCTGTTCCAGTCAACCAAAAGGACTCAGAGCTGTGAGACAATGGGAAGAATGACTTGAAGTTCTAGCCACAAGCAGAATCATGTTGTTCCCCCTGGACATAAAACCATCCAGAGTTTCTTGGCTCTGAAAATGTTCTTACAAGAAAGAGCAAACAGAATAGGGGGCCATGGGCTAGAGAGAAAAATGCCTCCTCCAGTGGGCTGAGATAAGAGTGCCAGGAGAAAAAAGCACAGCTAAGTGCATCCCTCCCTTCCCGTGCCCCAGCCCATGTGGGCTGCAGAGGAAATGAGATCCTTATGGTGCTAATTTGTTTATACTTTGCTGTGCTCTGCCTCAAGAAACAAGTCTCTGTTATGTAGCATTGAGATTAGAGATACTTCAGAGGCCTAGCTCATCTCCACAAGAATCTGGTACCAGCTTGCTGGGGGCGGGGCCAATGAGGCTGACCACCAGAAGGGTCCTCAGAAAGTTTAGAGCTGCTGCCTTGGGAGGGCTGAGAAGGTTCCAGGCAGGATATGGGTTCCCCCCTCCCTTGTCCTAGTTGGATGGGTCGGAACCAACACACCACACTGCATGCCAAATCTAAGCTTTGCTGGAGGGTAGTCTGGGCAGCCGGAAGTCATTAAGACAGTTGGCTCACTCCCATAGGGCCTAGCTGAGACAGAACATGAGTCTTATTCTCCACTGTGGATGGAAACTTAAGTCCAGAGAGCCATGGTTTTCTCTTGGGAGTCATACTCAGAAAGCAAGTCTCTTTCAAGTTAGCTCACTCTCCATTCCACACATGTCATTGTGGCCATGTTTGTGTGTTCAGGTCATCGTGCTCTTATATCAACCCAGGCAGACTGGAAGTAGGAGGTACCACAGCTTGCAAAGTGTATGGCAGAAAGTCCTCAAACTTTGTTTGGGAATCTCATACTTCTCTTGCTGTAGGATAGGGTCTTTATCCTCGCCTCCTCTGTACACACGCTTGTGCAGGGCCGACAGGAGAGAAGGCAGAAATCCATGTGGACGGAGCCTTCTCACCTAGCACGACCAAGTTCTATGAGTGCGACCAACGAACCTAGGACTTGAGTTTCATCTGGGTTGCTGGTGTTTGTAGCTGTACTTCAGCGGGAGGATGTTGCTAAACATCCTTCCCATGCCTGAGACATGAGAATCCCTATCTGTGTCATCCACCCATCTTTCCAGAGCCCGAGCCACCCAGAACAGGGCCAGACATGCTAACCAGCTGTGTGCTCAGAGTATCTGTTTTTCAGCTGAAGATTCATTCGGGAATGCTAGGGTTTCACATTAGCTCTCTTAAGGAGTTCAGTTCTGGGAGGAAAGGCAGGGTTGTGAGGTGCCACATTAGTGGGGAGCTTGGAGAGACCTGAAGCAACCATGTGATCTCTGAAAGATATAGAAAGTGAGGTCCAGACTGGAGAAGGATACTCATCAATTACTCCATAGCTATTCAGTGGTCAAAGCAGGACTTGAACCTGCTCTATGAACCACCAGGCTTAGGTTCCTCACAATATTTTGGAACTTTGGGTCTTTTGGGGGGTGGGTATTCCTGGCAAATGTATCCGTCAGACTCCACATAAAGTGAGTTGCAGTGGATCCTGAGTCCTGGGAGCAAGGTCTTTGAGGGCTTCACATGGACAGAGCCACAGGGGATTCTGCAATGAGAACCGTGTTCCTAGCTAAAGTCCCAAGAAAGAAGCCAATTCTCACCCTTGAAAAAGTAGCCAGCAACTCCAGGCCTTACCTGGTGAAGGAACTGGTGTGGAGGCCAATGAAAGCCACAGCAGCCCCGGTGGTTGCTGTGATCCGGCAGCCCAAACGGTCAGTGAATATACTCACAATGGGAGAACAGAAGAAGATCATGCCCATGGCGAGGGCTGCAACCCATGCTGTAGAGAAAAGGAGCACAGAGACACTGGTGGTTACTGTGATGTCTAATGCTGCTGCTGCCACCTCAGGTCTTCTCTGGCCTTTCCAAGGTGACTCTGATATTCAGAGTGGTATGTAAAAAGAGATGAGATATGAAACAGATTTGAAATATGGGTTCTGGATTTGGACTAGTCAATTCTGCAACAGAAGGCAGGGATGCTAGGCCAGATATGTACTTTTAGGAATTGAGATGCTTGAATTCAGGGGTGGAGGAGAGTTAGGGTAAGCTTTAGGATTGGGTCAGGCTTGTTTCAGTCCTTGGAATACAAATCTAAATGTGAAGATTAAGGAGCATGGAAGATCACAGCCAAAAATGCCTCCCAGAATTGTGCTAGAATATAGAGCAGATTTCAGGGGCCATCTGAAGATTTCCAGGGACTCTATGTGACACAGGCAAAGAGGCTACTAGCTGCCACCCATCACCGAAGCCCACGTCTGGCAAATCTCTGACCTCCAAACTCACAAGGAGTTGATCTTATTTCTGGAGGCATCATGCCTGTAACAACCCTCACCAAGGAGGAACGCTGCCCTTTTACTCACATTCTTCCAGCCCATTTCCCCTTGCTTAGCTCTCAGAAGGAGCGCCCAAGTTTTTTGTTTGTTTAAAAGCTGTTATCGGGTTTCATCTTGAGCCTCTCTCTTCTAGGTTAAATAATCTTAGTTCCTTTAAACTTTTCTTTTCAGCTTTAATTTACTTTTGTAACTCTGTAATTATTTTCAGAGTCCTCCTCTGAACTCATTCCAAGACTTCATCATCATCATCAAAAAACATTCAATGAGTGTCACCTGAGCAAAGGCGCTGGGCCGGTTTCTTTCTCCTTCCAAGTGAACAACCCCAAGTGGGCCAGAGGGAAGGGCCACTCCACTGCCTGTGCCTGCCTGGGCCTCGTACTTGAGCGCCAAAGAGCAACTGTTCTCAGAAATCGTCTTCCCTTTGCTAGGCTGTTGTTCTGAGTTCTAGCTGCCCAGCTTCTAAACTCCTGGCCCAGGATAGCAGGGGATCTGGACATTCACTTCAGTTTCACCCATTATGATATATGGGACCTTGGGAAATCTCACGAAGCTTTGCTAATCAAATTTCCCACTTGTGGGGTGCGGATTAAAATTCTTGTGCTTTTCTCAAAGTGCCCCCCTTTCCCTTAGCAGTGTTGGGGACAGAACACAAGGATTCATATGTGCTAAGGAAGTAAGTGTTCTACCTCTCAGCCACAGCATTAGCTCAGCCCTCAAAGTGTTTTCAAATAAAATAATGATAAGATGTAATCATATATAGAAGAGAGCTTTGGAAAGGTGAAGAGCTATACTGTACATAAAAATCAACGAAACTCTGACCTTAGACTTAAATGTAAAAGTATAAAACTTCCAGGAGAAAATATAGGAGAAAATCATTTTAATTTTCATTTAAACAAAGGTCTCATAGAATGCTCATATGAACTATGGCTCATAAGTGAAACATTGATGCAGTAGACTTTACCACAACTTAAGATTCCTGCTTAAAACAACCAACCAAGATCTGATGTAGCCCAGGCTGGCCTCAAACTAGCTACCTCTCCCAACTGGTTGTATACAATTCTGCTCTGATTGCCCCTGGTCTTAGGTGAGGAGCTAGAGGACGTAGGTGAGAGAGGATAAGAGGAGGGGGGTTTACCTACGCAGCCACTAGGAAGCCATCATCCCTGCTAGGTACAGCCTTTCAGTGTGGCCACTTTAAGGTCACCTATGCTCCTGTCTAATCCCTCAGCCATTGCTCTGAAGTAAGCCTAATAGACTTGTTTGTTCCCCGGGGTGAACTTCGGTGGACTCGGTTTGTCAGTGGGACCTTAGGAAAAGGGATAGACATTGTTTACTTCTCTTCTAGGGAAGGAAATTTAGCAACATGGGATTACAGATTTGGATCACCACATTCAGCTTAAAACTTCCATGCTTTAAGGAAAAAAATAGTTATGAGGTCCAGAGACATGGCTCAGCCAGGAAAAAACATTTGCTGCACAAGCCTGATGACTTGAATTCCCAGAACCCATGTTAAAAAGTGGACATGGTGTCGTGCGCTTGTAATTCTAGTACTCCTTCAATACTAGAGGCGGGGACAGGAGACCCCCTGAAGCTCAAAGGTCAGCTAGCTTGGAGTATGCAGCATAGCCACAAACCACAAGAGAGACCCTGCTTCAAATAAGGTGGAAGGTGAGGACAGAGACCTCTACATGACTTCACGCACAAACATATATACACACATCACATATATGCAAAATAAATATTAAAAGTTATGAAAATGAAAACGCAGATAACAGACTGCAACATATACATCTGGTAAAAGATATATCCAGCACAAAAGTATGAGCTGATTATTACAATTCAACAAGAATGCAAATACTTCAATTTAACCAGATAAAAGACTTGAACATGAATCACACACACACAGTGATTATCAATTAAGCACAGAAGAAGTTGATAAATATCTTTAATCACTTGATAAGTGCATACTAAAATTACAATGAGAGTCAGGAATTGGCTGGCACATACCTGTAATGCTAGAACTTGGAAGGCTGAGGTAGGAATTCAAAGATTAAGAATTCAAAGCCAGTCTGGGACACATGGTAAGTAAGACCTTGTCTCAGAACATCAAAACCAACCAAACAAATACATAGGAAACATCACAGTGAGATATCCCTTACACATCTACAAAGAAAACTACTTAAGAAATGGTAATACCTAGTACTGGAAGGATGTCTAGGAGCTGGAAATCTCACACTCTGCTTGACAATTTCTTGTGAAGTTAATCATGCACTTAACATGTTCCAGTGAAATCTTACTCTTAATATTTGTGTCCATACAAAACCCTATACCTGGGGATGAGGATGCAGCTAGAGACAGTAGTTGGTGCCTAGCATGCACTACATCTTGGGTTTGATGCTTATATTACCAAGGTGGGAAAAGCAAACCCCCAAACAATCCAACAACCCTAGTTCTGAATAATTACAGAAGCTTCTTTTCATAACTGCTGAAACCTGGCAACAGTTCAAACATACAGACAAGGAATAAACAAATGAGTATGCATCAATACAGCATGCCCACAAATAGTATAAACTAGTGATATACACAGCAACTTGGATAATTCTCAAAGGTGTTATGCTAAGCGAAAGAAGACAAACTCAAATGACCCTACTCAGGAAATTCTAGAAAAGACAAAATTATGGATACAGAAAAAGAGGAGATGAAGGTGGGATTTATCAGTGAGGGGCACTAGGAAACATTTTGGAGTGCCTGTGGTGGTCCTTTTTTCAGAGTGTGTGTTTGCTGTGAGTGACTGTTCTCTGAGTGAATCAACTGCTATCTTGGGGCATTCAGCTGCACCCCTTTGAGAAAGACCACCCCAGGTGTGGTTGTTGATGGTTTACACCCCAACAGAGAGGGGCAGGGAGGACAGAGAGGGCCATGAGATTCCCACTATCCTGCTTCCTACTGCCTGTTGTATGAAATGCTACCTTAATTGCCCATGCCTGGAAGAGGAAAAAAATATGTGGAGAGGACTAGATGATGGCTCCATCTGTGTGGCTGTAGAAAAGCTCTCATCCCTGCTGGGTAAGAGGCTTTTCCTGCTGGGGAAGGGGACGCCCAAACCCCTGTAAGTAACCCCTTACCTATGCTCTGTAAGGAAGTCCAATAAACTCATTGGTTCCCCAGAGTGAACTTTGGTAGGATTGTGTCTTGGTTTGTCATCAGGAACTTAGGAGAAGGGGTAGACATTGATTATATCTCACCCTGGTAAGGAATTTTAGCAACAATGGTTCAGTGGTAGTGTGTGGCATGTGTTAACGTATGTGAGCACATAAAAGTGTGAATATTACCACATGTAAAATATATCTCTAAATCTTACGTTGGTTTTAACAGTGACAGACGTTCAGTGGAAAGAGCGTTTGGTTAGCATGTATGAGACCTTAGATTCAGTTCCTGGAGCTAAAAGTGGCAGGGCAAGAAAGCAGGTATACCATTTTGAGGTTTTACTTGGGGTACATATATATTTTGTTCTAGCCCGATTTAAAAATACCTCAGTTGTATTGTGAAAGAGGAAAAATCTTGAGCTCTTCTGAATATCTGCAGTACAATGAAAACTGATAATTAGGTTCATAAAATATCTTTTGTGTAGTACAAGAAAGCTTACAGTTTATTTGATATAGCTTTTAAAATTAATATAACTTTTAGAAACTTAAAAATTGAAATAACAATTGATTTACAGGAAACAGTCAAGACAGCTCAGAGGGTTCCATGAACTATTCACCCAACTTTCCTTTATGTAACTTTAGTACAATATTAAAATGAGGAAGTTGACAGTGGTGTGATACATGCTTATAGTTCTATATCCTTTTATTATGTAACGGTTGCTATCACAATTTAAGATGTACAACTATTTCAACATCACAAAGATATCCTTTTCCCCATCCATTTATAGGCATGCCAGATGTTCCTGCCACTGTCCCTGACTCCTAGCGACACCCACTAACTTGTTTTGCATCTTCATAATATTTTTATTTTATAAAAGTTATATAAACTGAGCATGGTAACACATACTTGTCATCCTAGTACTTGAGATTCTGAGGCAGGGGATTGGAGTTCAAGGCCAGCCTAGGTTACATATTGAGTTCAAGTTCTGCCTGGGATCCATGAGACTCTGTTTAGAAAAACAAAATACTAAAAAGTTATATAAATGTAGTATGTGGTCTTTTGAAATTGGCTTTTAAGGCTTCGGCACACGAAGAAAACAATGGCCAGAGTGAAGATACAACCACAGAATGAGACAGAATATATATATATATATATATATATATATATATATATATATATATATATATATATAGTATAATATAAATTCGGACAAAGGATTGCTATCTAAAACATGTAAAGAACCACAAAAATTAAATGCAAACATCCAATCTATAAATGGATCAATGAGCTTAATAGTTCTCAAAAGAAGTATAAACAGCCAATAAATACTTGAAAATAAGATAGGGTGACATAAGCCTGTAATCCCTGCACTTGGGATGTGGAGGCATGAGGATCAGGAGTCAAAGTCATTCTCAGGTACATAGTGAGTTAGAGGGGCCCTGAGACCTACCTAAGAACCTCTTACCAACAATAGCAACAAAAACAAACTTGAAAAAGTGGTCATCATCCTTTGCCATCAAGGGAATGCAAATTCAAATTACTTTGAGATTTTATTTCACCCTATTCTGAATGTCTATCATCATGAAAGCAAAGAAATGCTGGCGAGGATACGGGGAAAGGAGCTCCTATACACCGCTGGTGGGAATGCAAACCGGTGTAGATAACATGGAAATTCCTATAAAGATTTTTCAAAACCTAAAAATCGATCTACCATATGACCCAGTTCCTGGGCATCGGCTCAAATGACTCTAAGTTAACATACCACAGACAGACTTGCACATCCATGTTTATTGTTCTAATAGTCACAAAACCTAGGAAATGGAACTGGCATAGATGTCCATTAGCAGATGAATAGATAAAGTATGTGATACATATACACAATGGAATTTTATTCAGTCTGAAAAAAAGGATGGAACTGAAAATGTTTGTGCTAAGTGAAATAAGCCAGATACAGAAAAACAAATACCATCATGATTGGCATGGCCGGTACTCGACTTGATTAGGAGTGGTTAGGAAATGAAGAAAAGGTAGACAAACAGACATGCACATAGAAAAGCTGGGGTCAGGTGGCCTATGTGCACTCTGATGGAGATGCACCAACTACCACAGCAATCTAGAACCTCAGCGTGTTGATTATATGTAGCACAGAGGGAAGGAGTTAGCTAGTCTCTTAGGATGTCTCTCTAGGTGAGCAGTCTTGCATTGTAAACACCTGGGAGGAGGTGTTTACCACTCTAGTTGGTGGTTTGAACCTAGGGGGAGGTGTGTAGAAATG
>PVIU01031845.1:0-14312 GCA_004026605.1 Ondatra zibethicus
AATAACACCATCTGAAATGCCAGCACGGACTGGGGATCCACCGTGCCCTACCCCTAGATAAATAATTACAGGCAATAACTACTGCTAAAAGAATTAGTCTCCCCTAGTGATGAAGCCCTTAAATGGCTATCCAATAGCAGTTGTTCAACCTTATAAACATACACATAAAAACAACCCTAAATGGACTCATAAGGTTGTATTTATTTGCATAAATATAAACATCTATCTATCATCTATCTATCTACAAATATGTGCGATAAATTTGAGAAGCAGTGGGTGAGGGACACGATAAATATTGAAAGAAGGGCCAGAAATAACGTGATAATATTATAATTACATAAAAATAAAACATTAATTTTAATTCTTTGAAAATTTTATATGATACATTTGATCATATTTATCCCTATCTCCTGATTCCTCTCAGATTCTGGATTTTTATTAGAATCTTTTATATCTTCTTTTGTGGACATATTCTGAGTTCAGATAATTTGTTCTATGGAATAGCAAACCTGTTTTCAGATTTAGGTCCCAAAGTTCAGCACCTCAGACTTATCGTTCAAATACCTTTAGATAAAGTCTTTACCCACATTGATTCAATTTCATTATACATGAAATATGGACAAAATATCACCCACATTTAAATTGTTGGATATGACACATTGCACATAAGAGCTTTATAGGATTATTTTTCTTGTCAATCACTGCTACCTTATTTTACATACAATACTCTTTCCCCTTATTTTTCTATTTTATTGAAAATAGATTATTTTCTCACAAAATATATCTGATTACAGTTTTCCTTTCCTCTGCTTCTCTCACTTTCGGGAGACCTCTCTTCCACCCAAACCCACCTTCTTTTTGTCTCACATTAGAAAAAAAATAGGCTTCTAAGTGATAATAACTAAACATGACAAAATGAAATATAGTATGATAAAACAAAATCCATCCTATCAAAGGTAGAGGAGGTAAACCAACAAAAGCAAAAGATACTAAGAGAAGGCATGAAAATCAGAGACCCACTCAGATACACACTCTGGAATCCCATGACAATACTCAACTGAAAGTTATAACATATATGTGGAGGACTAGTGCAGACCCATGTATGCCCTGTGCTTGCTTCTTCAGTCTCTGTGAATTCATTTGAGCCTTTCTATTTGATTTTACCAGGTTCTCTGAACTCTGATTTGATTTGATAAAGACATTCCATTTAGAACTGTGCATTCCTATCACTGTGTCTGTTTCTCTCCCTCTCCCCTTGTGTGTGTGTGTGTGTGTGTGTGTGTGCGAGTGTGTGTGTGTGTGTGTGTGTGTGTGTGTGTGTGTGTGTGTAATGTCTGGCTAGGAATCTCTGTATTTTTTACCATCTGCTACAAGAGGAAGTTTCTTTGATGATGGCTGAATAAGGCTCTGATCTGAGTATAGAAGAATATCATTAGGAGTCATTTTATAACTACTAATTTCTTAAAGACCAGTCATATTTGGTTTTACACTACATCTCTGGATTATCTAGTTATGGTTTTGAACACCCAAGCAGTGTCAGCTATTAGTTTCAGATCATTGGGTGGATCTTAAGTCAAATCAGACATTGGTTGGTTACTTCCACAAACTTTGGGCCACCACTGCCCTAGTGTATCTGGCTGACAGAACACCATTGTAGGAATAGACTTAGTGGCCAGCTTGATGTTCATATTTCTCTTTTTGTAGCCTACAGATTTCTTTCCCTTACCAAATACACTAGATTGTAAGGGTGAGAGATGGCTCAGCAGTTAAGAACATCGATGCTCTTCCAGATGACTCAGGTCCAATGCCTAGAAACCACATGGCAGCTCACAACTGTCTGCTACTCCAATTGCAGAGGACTTGGCACTCTCATACAGACATGCATACAGGACTATTTCTAACTTCAGAAAATGATAACAAGTTATTCTATTTAACCCTTTATTCATTACATTGTCAACTAATGTAGTTTATTAACATTTTGACCCCAATTCCCTTTCAAAAGTTTGTATTTCAGAGTATTTCATTTGAAATCTAATCTTTGGCAACCATACTTTTATATATACATACATATGAATATACATATATATTAATATATATTTTTGTATACATATGTGTGTGTTCACATAATCATGATATACAACATAATACTCCGTGTTGGGAAATGGTGTTGTATTATTGTTTTGTGCTTAAAATTCCCATCAACTCTTATGAATAGTTATGACTTTTACCATTGTAACATGGTAATTGGAACCTTAAAACTCCCCCTTTGTAAAAGCAATTATAAGTCATTTTCTACACACTGCTGTAACCAAGGAGTTAAAACTGTATTGTCTGAATTTACACTATGTAATTGTTGTTGGAGTTAGTCCTGGAGACCTAGAACATTATGAAAGACAAGTGGACCCAAGACGTTGTTCCAGAAACAAGGCTCTTACATGCCCTATCTTCTCAAATGTTCCTTCTAATCTTACAGTCATCTATGAAGAGAGCCTGGTCTAATTGTTTAATAATGTTATGTGTTTGAGTCTTTTCACCTCAGGTCATCTAGACATTTCCTTTCAAATGCAGAGAAGAGCCAAACAACCTTAGTCAACTTTGCAAAATATTCTTAGGAGTTGTTCTTTATATTAAAAAGCAAGATGAGTGTTTTCAAGGCATTATTGTTCACTACTTTCTTCGTCTGTCCTTAAGAGAAAAAAAAATAAGTGATAAATAAAAGGCACCAGTCCGGTTCTAGCATATGTCTAGTCCCTCAGGCATAGCACTTGATGAAGGTGCTGATAAGCAATAAAGGCAAAGAATTCCATAGATTAACTTTTCCTTCTCATCTCCTGTAGGCATGAGGAATGCACTTTACTAAACTCAAATGTCAGAGCTGTTCTCTGCATCCCAGCATGACAGCTCAGCAGTGTGCAGTAACACACTTAAGCAAAACTGCTTGCCTAGCCCAGTGTCTAGAAGAGATTAATGGTATCCGTTTATTCTAAATAAATCTATCTTGAGGCCACGTCTTGAATTGTTTTACTAGTTATACATAAAACTCCTTGAAAGGTCCTAGGATAAGCATAAAAATAGATAAAGGATTCTTTAAAGGTAATTATCTTCAGTCAATAATAATTAGTCAATGGGTAGATTGATTGGACACATGTCTTAACTCATCCTGAAGCACAAAAAAGTTAACATTAAATTAGTTTTCTTTTTTCCTAGTTGATAAGATTTAGGGGTGTTTTATCAGGAAAAGAAATACTTTGATAAAAATTGAAACATTTCCATATTAACTCATAATTAAAGACAACAATAAGGATCTCTGTGATTACTGAGTTAACTATATCAGGTTTCTCTGTCATCTAAGAATACAAAACTAAATTTACACAAAATTTCTTAATCCACTCATAAACACAATTGTAGCTCCTCATTGAAAGGATGTAGTTTTCTTTATAGTAAATATATATAATTATCATTTTATATTTTTGCTCATTTCCCTGTGCACAAATTCAATAATCTTTATCAAGACTCTTTTTTAAAAATTTTGAGTTTTTCAAATTCAATATTGTCCCATTTGTGTTCATTTCTTCAAACATTCCCATAAACCCCTCCCAGCTCTCCTTCAAATTCATGACCTCTCTTTTTCATCAACTCTTACTGGTTCAATTTTGATAATATTGCACTGTACTGTGTATGTTTGTGTGTGTGTGTCTGTGTATTCCTGAATACAACCATATAACTTGTTGAGACCATATATTGTTACTTGTTCTTATGTTTTCAGGGATGACTGTATGACAGTAGAAAATTAATAGGTGGACTCTTCTCTGGGGTGACCACTGCACCTGCTCCCAGCTTTATTTAGTTGTCTATTGTCATTTGTATAAAGTTTTGTTCTCATGGCCTTTTCTCCCATGCAGTCTGTTTGTTTATGTCTTCCTTGTTCAGCTCACATTTCGGCAGTGACATTGGTGAGTCTTTAGTAAGAGTTTCTGATCTTACTAGGACTGTCAAGTTTGCTGAATAATTCAGATAAGTTATTTCTGTTCACTTAAGGATATTACTGATAGACTTCACTTTGCAATACTAACACTCCTTGTAAACAGATATGGTTGACTTTGATATGTGTTTCTTTTTTCTAGTTATACCAAAGAGTTACATTGAGTTGGATCCAAATCTCACTTCATGATTTTAGAGATGCTTGTACAATGTTGTTTCTGATTAACTGATTTAAATATAGCTTTCCAGTTTTCCAATAAAATCAAGAAATATGAGCTCTCTATTTTAAAGCATATATTATTTATGGTTATTTCTAACAAAGTGATGACTTAAGTTTAAATTTACAATGAAACCTCTGTTGTTTGGTATGGGTGTGGGTATAAAACTGTGGAAATTATTATGTACTGATGAATAGTCACCATGGGATCATCATCATTAAAATGGATGCAACATATAATCCCCTTTCCTGGTTTTATTTCATTTAGTAGTAAGTGAATGGCACATGACAAGTATGGGATAGGGTTTACTTCCTAACCACAATGTAGCCTATATAATGCTATTTGTATGCACATTATCAGGACTGACTGACAACGGGCCACTAGTCGATGTGCGCTTCTCTGGGTAGAATCACTCTACCCTCTCAAAGCTTTACCCAGTTGCCTGTACCAATATGTAATAACCCCAGATAGCTTCATGTAACTGAGTGTAGTGCCTCAGCCCCTTTGGTAACTGTAAACGATTCTGATCTGGCAGCAACAAACCTCAACTAATGTAAAATGTTGACAGAGTCTGAAGTGTTTCTCACAGGCTAAACTCTGTCACATCACACACCCACTGTAGTCTTTGTTCTGTACAAGGAAACATCAACCAGTGACCCCTAAAACACATCATCACAAATCGAAAAATATCCTTTTTTAATTTTCAGTGTTTTTATTGCACTAAAATGTTTTTTCTTTTTCTTTTTCCTCTTTTTTTGTTATTTCTTTATAGAGCTATATATTTTTGTCTGCTGTCCTCCGTTCTCCTCTCCTCACCTTCCACCCTCTCCCATGGTCCCCATGCTCACAATTTACTCAGAAAGCCTTGATTGTTTTCTAATTCCCTACATTAGATCCTTGTATGTCACTGTTAGGGTTCTTTTTGTTGTCTAGGTTCTCTGGGATTGTAAATTGTAGTCCGTTTTTTTTTTAATGTTTAAAAGCCACTTATGAGTAAGTACATATTATATTTGTCTTTCTGGGTCTGGGTGACCACACTCAATATGATATTTTCTAGATACATCCATTTGCCAGCAAATTTCGAGATGTCACTATTTTTCCAATGCATAGTATACCATTGTGTTTTCCTTATACATTCTTTGGTCGAGGGGCATTTATAGATCGTTTCCAGGTTCTGTCTATGACAAATAATGCTGCTATGAACATAGTTTAGCACATGTCCTTGTGATATTATTGAGCATCCTTTGGGTATATACCCAAAAGTGGTATTGCTGGGTCTTCGGGTAGGTTGTTTCCAGTTTTCTGAGAAATCGCCATACTGATATCTAAAGCAGCTGTACCAGTTTGCACTCCCACCAGGAATGGAGGAGTGTTCCCTGTTCCCTTTAGACTACATCATCTCCAGCACAACTTGTTATCATATCTAATCTATTTTGGTGAGTCCAAAGTCTTGTACCTAAGTTACTTTCTATGATAACTTGCTTTCTGTGTCAGGTAAACAAGAAAAACTATAACTATTTAGTCTTCAACCCCCCCCAACGACTCAAAACGAAAATAATGTTAACTGAGTAAGGAGGATGGGTGAGCAAGTGATTTCTGAAAATTGTGAGAAATGACAGTGCTGGGATTAGAGACATGCACCACTGCTGCCAGGCCTTTATGGCTAAGTGTGACTACTTGGATTAAAAGTGTTATCACCACTGCCTATGATATGGCTGTATGGCTGAAAAGTGTCTCTTTCACTCTCTGATCTTCAGGCAAGCTTCATTTATTAAAGTGCAAATGAAATATCACTACATTAGTGCCTAGCCTAACTGCCATCAGAGAAGTGTCTTCCAGTAACTGATGGCAGCAGATGCGAAAATCCACAGTCCAACCCTAGGTGGAGCCAGTGGAACCCCACAGAAATGGGGGAAGATGACAGGACCAAGAGGGGTCAAGGACACCATAAGAACACAACCCATAGAGTCAGCTACGGCAGGTCTCATAGAGGATCAGAGAGACTGAAACAATTATGGACCCTGTATATGCCTGAGATAGATCCTGTGAAAGGTACTATTGTTGGGTAGCTGGGATGTTCTTTGGCACTCCTCACATTAGGAGTTGAGGGTGTTCCTGACTTTTTTGAATGGTCTTAGGACCCCTTTTCTCCTACTGGAATGCCTCATCCAGTCTTGATGTGAATATTTGTGCCTAGTTTTATTTATTGAAACTTGTTATGCCATGTTCAGTTGATAAACCCAGGGAGGTCTGATCTTTTGTTAAAGGGAATCAGAGGAGGAATGAATATGGGAGAGAGGGGAGGTCAGAGTGAGGGACTGAGAAGGATGGGAAGAGAGGAAACTGCATTTGGGATGCACGGTATGAGAAAGAATAAGCTGGGAAGGATGTGAAGTAAGAGGAACACTCATACACTGCTGGCCAGAGTGAAAACTTGTATAGCCAATTTGGAAATCAGTATGATGGTTTCTTAGAAAATTGGGTATTAGTCTACCTCAAGACCCAGCAATACCACTCATGAGCATATACCCCCCACAAGGATACACATTTATACTATGAGGACATTTCCTCAACTATGTTCATAGCAGTATTTTTTGCAATAGCTAGAACCTGGAAACAACTTAGATGTCCCTCACCCAAAGAATGGATAAAGAAAATCTGGTACATTTATACAATGAAGTACTACACAGTGTCAAAAATACAGTGACAACTTGAAATTTGCAAGAAAATGGATGCAACTGGAAAAAGTCATTCTGAGTGAGGTAACCCAGCCCCAGAAAGACAAACATGGTATGTACTCACTCATAAAGTGAATTATAGCAATGAAGTAAAGGATA
The DNA here is from genome assembly GCA_004026605.1 of Ondatra zibethicus. NCBI lineage: Eukaryota > Metazoa > Chordata > Mammalia > Rodentia > Cricetidae > Ondatra > Ondatra zibethicus. The sequence goes on from PVIU01031845.1 coordinate 7,037, forward strand.
ACCAGGATGTAATCCACAATCCATGAAAAGCTAGGTAACAAGGAGGACCCTAAGAGAAACATGCATGAATGCCACTGGGAAGGTGAAATAGATAAGATCTCCTGAGTAAATTGGGAGGGTGAAGGAGAGCTGGAGAGGTGAAAGGTAGGGGAAATCTGCTCACTTTCTTTTTATTCAGTTTGACAGCCGTTATTGGGCTATCTGGACCAATACCTGTAAACCTCTTTCTGTATCCATAGATTCATTCTATTAGTTCTGTTCTTCTAGAAAACCCGAACTAATGCAATACCTCAACATTTTGTTAAAATATTAGAGCGCTCTAAATTTTACATTAGTTTTAATTGCATAGTGGAATTTTTGCTATGTATGGTGGTGGAGATTTGATGCTACTATAGTTAGTTAATTTTGTAACTTGTAGAGAATTTAGTTCTGTCCTAAGGACATGGATCACAGACTTCTTTTATCCCTCTGAAAATTTGAATCTTCTAATTCACGTTGTCACTCTAGCTTGCAAAAGCTTATAATTGATATTAATGATCTGTTTTTATCACTGTGTCAACCACTGGGTCATTAACAAATATTTTAGTTCATCATTTTCTACTGGTATATGACAACAATATTTTACTGCATCCTAAAAATAAAGTACATTTATACCATTTGCTTTGTTCAATAAAATTTATGTGTGCATCATGAGCCATTTCTCATGAGAACTAATAATAAATAAAACTACCACCAACCCGTTGCTATGGTGGAGATCATTAAAGAGAGAAGAGCCCCATCAGTCCGAGAATTAAAGAGAAGAAGCCCTCTCCTGTACACACTCGGACCAACATGAGGAGATAGAGATTGATCCATCTCTTCTTACTACAAGCCACAGGGATGACATCTTGAATGTGTGTGTGTGTGTGTGTGTGTGTGTGAGTGTCTGTGTGTATGTCTGTGTTTGTGTGTGTGTGTGTGTGTGTGTGTGTGTAAGAGAGAGACACACAGAAAGAAGGAAAAGAGAATTTTATTATTATGTATAAGTCATGATAAGTTACAGAAACGAACTATCTGACTAAATATAAAAGAATTTCAGTTTTCTTTTGGTACCTAAACAATATTGGACTGGTACATTATTTTGTCAGGGGAAGTGTGTATAGGTCAATGTTGAACCTGATAAGGTAATGACTTATCTGAAGTGATACAGTATTTGTATTTTATTGGCCCTTGTAAGTCACACACTTCTGTATATTGTCAGATTAGTATAGATGATTGTATTATCTGTTAGAAAATGAATAAAATAGCTCTATATAATATTGCAAAAGCTCGGAGCCACATCTTCTAGAATACTCTTTCATGAAGCAATAGAGCAGAGACTATTATATCCTGGGTGTGGTTACAAGTGAGCATCTGTGAGATTCACAGCAGCTTTTGATGAGAGTTGAGAACAAATACTACACTGTTTCCAACTGTGGTAAGGGAGGGAAATGTTCTTAGAAATTCTTTTCAAAGGAAACACTTCCCAGCTAGATTTTGACAAACACCTTCTTCAACATGCCAGAATATCAGCTCTCTCTCTTATGACATAGGTGTCACTTTCACTGTCATTTTCCAAGAGTATCTCTAGGACTTGTTCCATGGTCTCTTTCACATGTATATGAAACTTCATTTCAACCCAAATTTGGATTTGGAGGACTTAGAGTGCCTCTTTCCTCACAACACACACAGGTCCATCAGCCTCTGGCAAATAGCAGGTTCTTAGAAGTAGCATCCTCCAGATATTCAAGACTTCCTTTAATGAGTACCTCATGCTATGTTTTCACTTTTTCTATTTCTAAACAAGTAAAACACACTATCAAGTACATATTTAAGTTCACAGACTTTGTTTGTGACTGCATTTTAATAGACAATTGAGTAAAGGAGGAATTAAACAGACATTTTGGCATCAGTTCTACAGTTGGTTTTTTATCCATATCTCAGAGTCTCTGACAATCAAAGAAATAATGAGAAAAATGTGATCTTCCAATTTTCTCAAGTTAAAAACAATAGTCAATAGAAACATGAAAACCACAGCTATTCTACTTGCCCCCAGCGCCCTTTTTCACATTGTGTTTTGTGATTTTCCTCTCAACAGAATTTTGACCCATTAACCACAAACTTTTCATGGACATGCAAAAGCTTCAAAGAGGAATGATCTTCCGTTTACATTTATTTTGAATTTTGGCCTTGTGTATATGTGTTCTATGTGTAATCTTCACGTGTGTGGGCACATGTATGAGCATAAGTATATATAATCATGTGTGCCTGTACATATGGATGCCCAAGTTTGAAATCAGTAGTCTTCTAAGATTTCACTCCACCTTATTTACAGAGGGCGAGTCTTTCTTTTTTTTTGTTAAGAATTTTTTTAAAACAGCCTTTTCTCATTTTGCACAGCTATCGTCATTCCAACTTCTTCCCCTCCTCCAGCTTCCTCTGCCTTCCTCCCACCCCACATCCCCATCTACTTCTCAGAATGGATAAGGCACTGAACACAAAGCTTGCTGATATGAGCTGACCTAACTAGACAGCCTGCTTCAGCGATTCCCTGATTATATCTGCTGAATTCGGGAATTATAATGGTACATCATCTTGTCTTCGCTAGGTCCATGTTGAGGATCTAAACCCCAGTGTCTACACTTGTATGATAAGCACTTTATCCAAGGAACTATCTCTCCAGAGGTTTTGGGGTCCAGAAGAAATAACCTTGTATTTTCTGTCCTTTTGATTGCTTATTTTCAAGATTATATGCACATCATTCTAAAACCTGGAAAAAAATAAATTTAAAAAAGTCCTAGATGTAGACATGAGGTGTAGCTGTGCCTTATTATTGTGAATTATTACGGTATGGTAGGTGAAAATGTTGTTTTTTACTATAACAAAACAGTGAGTATCTTGGCTTTCATGCCTTTGAAAGTGTAGTCTTTTTAAAATACATAACTCTTCCAGATTTCATTGAAATAGATACCAAAGATATTGACAGATATTCAAACATTCTATTGTACCTAGTTTTATAAGTACATAGCCCAATCAAGACACTACGCACTATGGCTTAAACCTGAAATGAGCTGCACAGTCTCATGCAATGAATGTCCTGTCCCAAGATTGTGGTGCAAATTCAAAAGCTCCTGGAGCCCTAGAATGCAGGGCCTGGTAATAAGAAGTAAGCTATTTGCGGCTGCCGTTTGGGTTATACCCACCTCTGACTCCAACCTAGTCTGACTGCTTCCTACTTTAAAATGAGTGTGGAATGCCCCACATCATTGCGGCCCTGAATGCCATCCTGCCCCACCACTGATGCACATAAAGGGTGGACAAAATTAACCCTTTCTTCCAGAAGTCTTTCCTGTCAATTATTTTTGTAAACATAAATTAATATTGCACTTGCTCCTTCTTTAAAAATTAAATGACTTTTACTTACTGCATTTAATAAATATTGCTTTCGACTGGATTCCTTTGCATGTATAACAGGGGACATTTGCTTTGTATGGATTTTCTATATAACTTGACTGGAAAAACGTTCTAGAAGTTAGCCTTGGTTAATCAGGATGTTAAAAGCCAGGAGCCTCTGGGCTTAATTCCCCTGACTCTTTGAAGGCAATTTGGTGTTTCTTTCCATCTAGTTCAATTCATGTTTTCTCCTTCATTCTGCTCTGTCTTCCACTTGCCTGTCAGTCATGTTACCATGGACTAGGCCTGAAACTAAGGGCTCAGTAGATGCATTTAATTTGATGATACTATTTCTTTTATTTAGAATTTGTGCACTAGAGTATTTTGTACAATATTAATACCAAAAGGAAGAGTGAAGGAATATCATTAAGCAGTAGTTAGGTTTTTGTAGTCTGTGGAATTCCAAATAGTTATAATCTAACTAAGAACTTCAAGAATAAAAATTCAAATGACATATTGGAGAGAAATCATTAAGATAATTTGACTAGATTAATGAAATACAAAAATCCATTTGGAAAGATACCTCATTAATTAGAAATCTGAATATTAAGATGAAAATAACCTCAAGATTGACCTATACATGTAAGATTTTTGGTAGACTATGACAAGGTTGTAAAAATTATGTAGCAGTGAAAATTCAAAAATAAATCAGATGTGTCATTTAATGCATTCATTTGTGAACCTCAAATTTCTTTGAAGAACAGCAATGTTGAAGGATACATGGCACAACATTTGTGGACTTACTATAAGTTTAACAAATAGCAAGAAATGGCTGTAAGCAATGACAAACCAGCTGAAGAAGTAGAATTGTAAATCAGAAGCCCACCTGTGCGTTTGTGACAGCCAAGTAATGACAAAGAAGACATTTCAACATGGTTGTGGGAAAGACAGCCTTACAGTAAGGATATGGATCAACTGGATATTTACAGAGAAATTAATTTTTTACATTAAATTCCAAAATAAATGCATTAAAAACTAAACTGAATAGAAAAATAATTAAGTTTCTGGAATGGAGCTTAAATAATTTCTGACGTTGAAATAGGTAATTAGTTTGAAGTAGATAAAAAATGCTAAAATATTAATTGATAAAGAATTTAAATAGTAAATTGCATTTTATTAAATTTTCTGTTTATCAAAACTAACAAGAAAGTAAAAATAGAATATAGCCAGTGGAAGAATATATTTTCAATATATTTGTGAAAGAAGTGATTCATTAAGAATGTGTGCAAATAACTCAGAAGCATGAGTAAAATTAGTAACGTGTATTTTAAATTTGTCATAGTATAGACTTTTCAGTTGTCAGCTAGACTAGAGTCATCTGAGAGTAAGGTCTCAGTTGAAGAACTGCCTATATATATTGTCTTCTGAGTGTGATGTAGTCTTATTTTATTGTCATTTGGTGTAGAAGAGCCCAGATTACTGTGGGGGGCACTGTTCTCTGCACCGGTGGTACTGGACTGTACTAGAAGGCTCACTAAGGAGTGAGATTAAAATGAAGTGTTTTTCCCTGATGTCTGCTTCCAGTTCCTGCCCAGACTTTCCCATGTGGTGGGGAGTAATCTAAAAACTAAAATGAATCCCTTTCTTTACTAAGTTGTTTTGAACAAGTATTTTCAAAAGAAACAGAATGAAAGTATAAAAATGTATTTACTTACTTTATTAGCATCAAAATCATTATTATTTGTGTATGCACACATATACACACTAGAGACATACATTCTACACTATGTATGTAAAAGTCAGGGGACTACTCTGTGAATTCTATTCAATCATTTCATTTCTAATTGGTTCTGAGGATGAAATTTAGGTTGTGAGTCTTGCCAGGCAAGTGGCTTTCTCTGCTGAATCATTTTACTAGCCCTTCATGTTTAAATGAAAAGAAGCTTTAAGTAGTCCCTTCAGGGAACAATACTGGAATTTCCCATAGGCCTTTGCAATGGGGTTCAATATGTCAACCAGCATCAGACATAGAGGTGCTTTTTAAAAGTCATAAATTATAATTTTCCCTACTAGTTACACAATTAATGAATATATATGTCCACATAGTTAGCTAGTTGTGCTCCACATTTTGACCTTGTGAGACAATGATGTTGTCTACAAAGCTTACATTTGAGTGAAACACAGTAGAGATTAAAATAAAATGAATTTCAAAAACATCTAATAGCAGTTTTATAGCTTTATTTTCATTAATTATATTTCTTCTCTGACAATTTCATAAATACGAATAATGCATACTGATTACTCTCGTTTCCCATCATCTTTAATCTTAATTCCATTCCTTTTTATGTTTCCCATCTTCCATACAATTTTTTCATGCATTTTTTTCTTTGTTTCAGGACCTAATGAGTTAAAGCCGGGCCCACTGTGTCATAAAGGAGGTGGAGCTAGTCACTAGAGCCTGTCGATTTCTATAGTAAGGGTACAGTTCAAGACAATGGCTTCCCCACTCTCGTTAGCCAACAGTTCAGAATCAAAGGTACAAACGCATGAGCCCCTCCTCCATACGTGGCTGATTGTTAATAGAGCCTGTCTCCTGAAAGTCCTGACCCTGTAGCACTAGCTGGGGCAGCTACAAGTTTCTTCACTAACCACTGTTGTCTTCTAACAGAAGCTTGTCTGACTGAGGCAGGAAGGAATTGTTTCTATGAGTATAAACAAATATTTTGAAGGCAGTTTTGATGCTAAATTGATTTAGCTGAACAACAGCAGCAAGCCACTTTTTTGGGCCTATGACCTACCCAGGCATGTATTGTTAACTGGATTACAGACCAGGCATGGAATACCTTCTGTGGATGGGGCCTGATATCCAGTTACATGTAGTGGGTTGTCCTTATAACAATCATAATATTTTAAGTAAATTTAGGATTCTGTGTGATGGTGAATTCATAGTGATCCTCGGGAACATTTGAGTCACAGGTTTGTGGACTGTATATACCATTTCAAAACTGAAGAATTCGTTGGAATTACCAGTATCCAGAATAAAGTGGCACATTTTATTTACATTAATATATATTGCTTGTTACAAACTTTACCTAGTTCAGATAACTAAAATCAAGTGAAATGTTTTTGTAAAGTTATGTCCCATATGTTAAAGTTAATTAGCATGCAGACAAGTTAACAGATATCTGTCTGGAATTTTAGGTCTTTTTTTTCTTTTTTTTTCCATTGGGATTTTCTCTTTTTTTCCATATTCTTTTATTTTTTTCATTCAAAAAAAAATTACATTTCCTCCCCTCCTCCCAGTCCCCTCCCGCTCCCCCCTCCTCCCTCCCACTGCTTCCTTAAAAGAGGGCATGGTGCCCTGCCCTGTGGGAAGTCCAAGGCCCTCCCCCCTCCATCCCCGGCCTAGGAAGGTGTGCATCCAAATCGACTAGGTTCCCAAAAAGCTAATACATTCAGAAGAGATATGTCCTGGTGTCATTGTTGATGGCTTCTCAGTCTGCCCTCATTGGCAGCCACATTTAGAGATTAGGTCTTTTTTTTCTTTGGGAAGAACATAGCATAGAATAATTATTTCTTTTCAGGGATGTTGCTGAAGTATTTTGAACAATAATATCCACTTTTAAAGTTAAAATTGGGAGAAAACCATTTTTAATTTTTGTCATTTAAATACACATATATTAATCTCAAGGAATAGTGCTAATCCAACTGTCCTTGCCTCTGTGTGGTTGCTTGTTTAAAGACAAGGGACATGACTCTTACTCTGTCAAAACTGTCAGATCCATGACTCTTTGATCTGGTTTTGACAATGAGGTGACTGGGAAGTTGAAGTTCATAGCTCAGATATGTGTTAGATAGATGTGTT
>PVIU01031846.1:0-14302 GCA_004026605.1 Ondatra zibethicus
TTCTGCATGTATTAACTTTTTGAGAACCGAGTCTTTTTGAATGCACTCCTTCCTAGGCCAGGAGGGATGGGGGTGGGCCTTGGACTTCCAACAGGGCAGGGCACCATGCCCTCTTTCAAGGAAGAAGGGGGAGGGAGGAGGGGTGGGGGGGTAGTGGGAGGGGACCGGGAGAAGGGGAAGAAAGGAAAAAATTTTTTTTCATCTTTAATTATGTTCTTGAATGGAAAAAATAAAACAAAACAATGTATGGAAAAAAAAATAATAAAAAAAAAAAAGTTAGAGCTAATAGGCCAAGCAGTGATTTAATTAATATAGTTTCTGTGTGGTTATTTCAAGTCTGGGTAGCTGGGAATGAATAAGCAGTCTCCTACAACAAACCTCAATGTGTGTAGGATAGGCAATCTGAATCCGAGGAGAATAATAAAGGTTAACTGATGAATAGGAAGTTATAGGTCAACTGGAGCAAGTATTTATGATGTTATTTATACAATGAGATGTTATGATGTATATAATGATATGCTGTATATTTCAAAAAGATAAATGAAATCTGTGAGTAAATAGATATATTTAACATAATTTAAAACATATGAAATACATACCATAGAAAACATCACACCTTAATATAAGAATACGTACAATTTTTATTTTTTATGTCCACTCAAAACTTAATTTAAAAAGAAAAGAATTTAAATATAAACAATAGCATATTTTGCATTATTAATGCAATATAAGTTGGACAATTATTAATGCCAAGGATCTGGTACATGTATCAGAGGACTAGGTTAAGGAATTCAAAACTATTTATTTCTGCTTTTATTCCCATTTGTGTTTCCCAACTTTAGTAGGAGAAAGAAAAGTACTGCTGTCAAACTATAAATCAGATGCACTATGCAGTCTCTTACTAATTGCGGATTTGAGAATAATTGAACCATTAGAGCCTTTGGTATTTGTTGGCTGGCATTGCTGGTGTTAATGTTTTACGCTTAGAGGTTCTGCTTCTGAAGTATATTAGTTATCTCTTAATTTTTCTAAAAATTAATAAATGGGGACGTCAGAGTTATGAAGAAACATTGAAGGATACCATCTGCTGTAAGCTTTCAGTGTGGATGTCAATTGTCAACAAGCCTGTTTCTGTGTGGGGTGCACTGGCATGGCTTTCAAGTTAGTTTGGACTTCAGCTCCAAGCATTATAATTTCGTTTACATAGTGACTGTTAACTTGAATCCAATAATGAAATAATTCATTGTACATGTGTATCGTAGAGGGGTAGTGGCAATCACATGTCAAAGGTAAAGAATAAAATAAAAAATATAGGCTCTCAATTGATCAGTCAAGAAATACATTTAAGAACGCAAATATATTATGTCATGAATATTATCTAAAAGTAACATGTACTGTATAACCAATTGGAGGACTCTTCCCTTTGGGAAGACTTTTTTCTCCATCTCTCAGCGTTCCTTATGTGACTGCAGTTCTTTGTCCAGGGTTGGAGCTCCATGAGATTTTCACTTTCTGTGTTAGCATGCCTGTTGGTGCCATCCACATTTAGCTCTTTGTCAGACAGCAGTGTTTCTGAGATTTTATAGGGGTAGCTGCCCTGACATTTATGGAAGATGCAGTTTCAAAATAACTGTAATGGTCAAACAACTCTTACCATCTTCCCAACTATTCAGCCATGTTTCCTGAGTCTTGGGAACAGGGGCTATGTTGTAGCTGAATTACTTCTCTTATTCTCTCTCTCTCTCCCTCTCTCTCTCTCTCTCTCTCTCTCTCTCACACACACACACACACACACACACACACACACTCATTCCTACATAAACAAATACAATCTGCTTAATTTTGTATAAGAATTGATGCCTAGACATCTGAAAAGTATCCACATTGACCATATCTACTGCCATATACCTCTGCTTTGTAAAGAATGTAAAGTTATGCTTCCTGATATAGAATAATCTTGTAGTTCATAAAAAGGTGAACAAACCATGGTAAGCCTTATGTTGCTTAAAACCAAATAATTTTGCAAAATAAGTGTTTAATGGTATAAGTGAGTAAGTTTACAATAATTATGACTCAGAATACCTAACATCTTACTGATTTATTTTTATTGACTTTTTTATTTCTAACTTTATTGTTTAATCAGGACAAAACTATTGTCACCTTGAAAATAATAAAAATATGAAAATGTAAGGCTTTATCTAAAATAGTCTGATATATGTCCTATTGTATCTTTAGGGAGCTGGTTGTATTGAATGTTCTTTAGGCTGTGTTTTCCTGTTTCAGACACAAGTAAAGAATAACTACACAGTTCTCTCAGGAGCTAAATACACGTCCAGTTGTGATCATTACCCCATGCAATAGATCTTTCTGAAGTTAGTGCACTGTCAGTTCACATTTCTAAGCACTATCGATACATTTTGCCCTCTTATACCTGATAGCTGCATAGTTGGTCACAATTCCATGATTAAGGTAAGAAACCACAGCACCCTTAGCAGCTAATAAATCATCTCCTCTCTACGAGTGCAGATGAGAACAGGAGTGCAACCTCATCACTTTTATGGATGGTTGTTTCTGATTAAGCGAAGCACGCAACAGGTATATTTTCTCAGCCATCAAAATGGCTCTAACTTGCTGTGGTGCAGAGAATATCTGTCATTTTTCCTCCTGAACATCCATCAAGCAAATTATTAAATCAACATGCATCATTTCATGTAATAGAACTAAATTCACTGTTATAGAATATAATTCTGGGATTGATTTTTTCCTGCTCCAAAAAATAAACAACTTGGCTCTATATTCATGGTTGTGTAACAGCAGGAGATCATTATATTGTGACAAAACACTATCTTATTGATACTGTCTCTAAATGTTCCCATGATATGATATATGTGTGTTTATATATATTATATACATCTAATTTAGAAAAAATCTATTAACTTCATCCAGATACATATCTATCATTTCAATTTATTTTAGATCAATGCTTGCATTCAAAGGATATTCATTTCTGTGCTGTTTAGTTTATGTTTAAGACATCCATCATGAGGATAATGCTGATGAAAATTCTGATCTAGCATGAAGATGCTGACACCAAATGCTTTGAGGATGGATCCTTACACTAAAAGTGTGATCTTGAATAAGGTTCTTACTACCTCTCTAATTGAAGTTTCTCATCAATGAAATGAGGATAGTAGCAAAAAATACATTTCACATTATATTGCCTGCTTGAATGAATTTATTCTTTAAATTCATTTAGAACATTATCCCACATGTACTTAAATTAATATGAGCAAAATTCGATTTGTAATATTATCACTTTTGTTCCTTTAATTTCTTATTTGTATGGCCCAAAACAATATATTTAAATTGTCTATGTTATTGTTTACTAACAATATCTGTTTTCAAGCTACTTAGAGTGTTAGATATATTGATATTTCTAAATGTAACTTTTAAAAGATAAATAAAAATATTACTAGTATCAAAGATCCAGAGAAGTTTTGGACAACTCCGCAAAAAAAATTGGTTATAGGGACTTATGACTACAAGGAATCACATACTGCTTTTCAAGAATATTGTTGCCAGATTAGCTATATATTATTGCTCAATATTTTCTCTTTTCTTCTTGAACGTTCATTCTTCACTTTTGTCCAATTTGCCTGTGTTGGAGAGACAATCGAGTGATCACATCTGTCTGTGTACTTGTTTTACTGCATCCCCGTGGATCTGGTACAAAAAGAATGGACACATATATAATATCAAAAATCAAAATGGGGTAGGAGTTTTGTCTAGCATTATGGAGCCCTAGGGGCAAACTCAATCATCAAACATGTATGTGCAAATACATAGAAACACACATAGAGAGAGGCAAAAGTTGGGGGGGGGGCATGGCGAGATTGTCAAAGTTAAGGGAACTTGTAGTTTGTTGTCTTGACTTCCTTCACCAGCCACAAGGAAGTATGTGTAGCTCTTTCCTCACACTCAGTTGGATCTCAGTACTCTGGTTTTGATAATATTACCTCTCCTTATTTATTGACAGCAGCAGAGAGTTTTCTGGATGACCCAGTTTTCCTATCTTACAGGTATCTGTCAAAGATAATTGTAGAATATTCTGGAAATGGAACATCCTGAGATAAGAAAGAACTGAGAAGAGATATCTGTTCCAGTGCTTTTTAGAACAGAATGTCGTTCAGTGATTGACACCACCATGTCTTAATGCACCAATGGATAAAACACAGGTTCATCAGCTTCCATCATCAGGGATGAAAATAGGTGCCACACGACACAAAGGCTATCTTCCTTAGACACTTTTCTAGACCTCTGAGGGAGGAAAGGTCAGGAATTCTACATTTCAGTTGCCCCTTGCTGCATAGAATAAGGTAAGAAATCCATTTGGATATTGTATATAGGGGAATCCTGCATCTGCAGACTCAGACAATTCCCTAATGATTGACAATTGAAGCTGCTTACAAGGTCACAGGAAACTACAGGATTCTTTGCTATTTTCGCTAGCTCACCCTTTTCGAAAGCATTTTTGTTATGTTATATTGAGAGATCCAGTCAGAGAGTGTCACCTGCTTTGCATCCAGATCTTTATTGAACCATGAACTCAGACTTGTGTAAATTGTTATTTCTAGAGTGTGTGAAAATGTTAAGTGTTTTAGAGAGATGAGTTTTATGCTTTCTTAACTTCATGGTGTGCTGGGTGAAGTGCCTGTTTGTGTCTAATCATTTTCAATGTGTATAAGTATTTATCATCCTCCACAGCAAAAAATATTCAAAAAGTCCTAAAAAGCAAGAGTAGCTTTTGGAAATATAAGGTCAATTCAGCATTCATTTGGATTGCACAAGGTAACAGAAGACAGATCTGAATTGCAAAGTAGCTGCAATTATCTTTTTAACAGTCGCAGTAACTCTTTTTGGCACCTAGCACCGTAATTACAGACATTGTGTTCAGAACAAACTTCTATTTTTTTGACAGGCTAGAAGATGAAAAGATACACAAGGACTTCCTGTTGTTACTCTCACTTCTTGTCTCTTCACATCTCCTTACATCTGAAACTATGACCCAAATGGGATTTATGCTTCATTATACATGACACATTATTCTCTTTAGAGGAATAAAGAGAGCATGCATTCATAGTGTAAGGTTGTTTTCTACTGCTGGGATGCAATTTATGGTTTGGCTGATGATAATAATCTTTCTAAATAATAAAATGTGCCAAGATATTGCAAGTTTGGATAGGGCAAATAAATAATAATGCAAAATAATCATAGTAGAAATGAAACAATTCCTAATAATAAGATGTAACAAATCAGACCTGTTGTGAATAAGAAAGCATATCATAAAACCTGGGAGAGATTCTTCACAGAAATGGAACAGTGTTTCTGTTTGTACTGCCACTTGGTAGCTTATGAAACTGAGAAATGGTCAGTGCAAGTTTTTGTCATCCAGGTAATTTGTCTTAATTAGAACAAAAATAACACGAATCCCCAAATTATCAACCAAAGAAATGTGCCTCATTGGAAAAGATTCTGAGATCTACAATTTGGCTCATATCTCATTGTCTAAAAGTTTTTTTTCCCCTTTCTAACTCCCTAGTACCTATTGATTTGACATGCATTATTGTGCCTATGAACATGAAGATAAAGCATTATATGATTTCTTATAAAATAAAAATAAGGTTAATGAAAGGGCATGCTTATTAATGTCTTTTCTAATTCAGTCAGGGATGACAACCATATGTGTATTTTGGTAATAGTATGTCTAGGTCAAAGGAATAAAGGAAGATGTATCATTTTTAGGAAAATAACAATAAAACATAATGGATGGTTGGATGACAAACATCAAAGAAGAAATTAGGATTGTCCATTCACTATTTCTTTTTTGTTTTTTTTTTGTTTGTTTTTGAGACAGGGTTTCTCTGTAACTTTGTAGCCTGTCCTGGAACTTGCTCTGTAGACAAGGCTGGCCTTGAACTCACAGAGATCCGCCTGCCTCTCCTTCCCGAGGGCTGGGGTAAAAGGTGTGTGTCACCACCGCCCAACTTGTCCATTCACTAGTTACAAAATATCTTTTTAATTATTTAAAAATATTTAATTTGAAAAAATTTTAACATGTATATATATACATATATGCATATATGCATATATGATATATTATTATTAACAATCCATCTTCCATCCCATCTGTTTTTACAAAAGAGAACTATGTTCAAATTTGACTTTTTTTAAAAAAAACTTTTCTCCTTATTAATCCTAATGAATAGCAAAATATCTTATTTTTGGTAAAATTACCTTTGCAATTGTATTCAAATAACTTAAAAACGAAGGCCAATAACTGTATTTTGGAACAAAAACATACACTTAACACTGATATTAGTAATTATTAACTAATCCGTATTTACTACATGCAGTAAACCTGGAGAATGAGAGTTGTTATATGTTCCTGAGTGCATTGATTAGAAATAAAAGTAGAAAGTCTATAGCTGATACTTGTCTTGGGCAAAGTTTAAACACACTATCATCATCATTTACCTGTCTGGAGGATGGAAGGATCTGAAGATTTGCAGATGTTGAATCTGTATCTATGCTGCTATAACTTCATAATCTATACAGTTTCTTTCCTTGTGTAACTTCTTACATTAAAGAATCACATTCAAGGAAACAAACTCTTGTGTCTTTTGAATTGACTGACATTTTAACCCAGGTAGGTGTTCTAATCTCTTCACTATCACATACTCTGATCATAAGTCCAAGTAGTCCTTAGTTCCTCCTGCATGTTTGCTTTCCATACTGAGAGGCAAGAAATGTTGAGTCATCTGCTTTTCCAGCAGCAAGGCCTAACATGGTGGGAATTCAGATCTTCTTTTGGGAAGCTTTTGGCATCTTCTGCTCAAGTCTTTTGCTGATAAATGTCACACTCTTTTCTCTGTTGTCTACAGTTCTTACTACTTTCACCTCATCTGGCTTTTAACATTGCTGATCTAGCTCTGCAGAGACTAACATTGGATTTTTGTCTTCTGGGAACAGACTTCTTGCCTTATGACATCTGGGGAATACTGCTGAGTGTTCTGAACCTCATTAAGATGCCAGAAAGTCTCCAATTTTGTGTCCTTATAAATAATAAAAAAGACTGAAGTGCATCTTCTAGTTTTACCCTTTTGTTGGCTGCAGGGCTCTTGCCCATATTGGATTCCTGGACACCTGTCTCAGTGCCTGTTGCCTCTGAATTCTCCTGCAGATCCCCTTAAGCAAATCAAAGACTTGTGTCCATCAAGACATTTTGTATTATAGAGACTCTTCCATCTTGGCTGTTAAGATATTACCTGTCTTCTAAATGACCTATCAGTGTGTACTAAAATTATAATATTCTTTTAATCTACATTTTTAAAAAAATCAGTATTTGCTGTGACATAAGCGAGCTTGTTCTAGATGCTTATAGTTGTAAGAAACTTATATGCCTGATATCACTGAACCTATATACATTTGAATATTTTATCATATATTGATTATCTTAAAATGGATTTCATTTCTATACTTTCTTGCATATACAGAATGTATTTTTATTAGATTTAACTCTTTTATCCTCTTCCACTCCCAGTAATACGTTCCTTTCTCCAGTGAGACCCCTTTCTACTCATTTTTTTCTTCCTCTTTCTTTTCTTTGTATTGTGAGTCAGTGAGTTTTATTGGGGGCTTTTTAGAAAGCATGTGGGAGGGTTTGTTGATAGGCACATAAACACATCACTCATAGCTACAACCACTGGAAGAAACACGTCTCACTCTCTGACCAATCACCATCAACATATAAATTCTCAGTGAGTGGTGGATTGCGGTGACAAAGTATCGACAAGGCACATGTGTAGATTAATGCAAGCATTGGCAGCTGCTGTACATGAGTGCAACAGCCATAGCATGCTCAGAAGTACAAGAATCACACTGCTTCCTACGTCTTCCAGCTCTTATATTCTGTCAATCCCCCCACTTTTTATGAGCCTTGGGAGTGGAGATACAAATGTCCCATTTATGGTTGGGAAGTCAACATTCATTGCTTTTTTTACTTCCTTGACCAGTTATGAGTCACTGTTGACCACTTAAGAAAGAAGTGTCTGTGACTAAAAAGGATCTGTGGGCACCAACAAAATTCAGAAGGAAATTTGTTGTGTACGTTGTCAATTTGGCAAAATGACAGCAAAAGCTTCACCCCTGTAGCCATGTAATTTTGATCAGGTTTACTGTAATAAAAGCAAATTTCTTGCTGAGAAGCAAGCATCAATCCATTAAGAAAACAATTAAATCCCTGAGCAACAAGCTTGTCACTACTGAACTAGCAGGTTCACCTTGCCTGGCTCATTGGTATTGTCTCATGTAGTATCCCCAGTTGAGCAAGACTGTTGATCACAGTACTCTACTCTGCTAAAGCAGCCTACAGAGTACATTCACCCACTCTCAGAGCTAGACAGCAGGGAGGAAACAGCTTAATTTTATTATGTCCTGAAATCCAAACATGTGTCATGTTCCACAATAGGTTCTTACCATCTAATGTTTGAATGTTGTCTGGGTTTCTATCCTGCCTGGTTTCTGTCCTCCCACCGGATCCCACAGCCATTTAGCCCCAAAGAAATCAGACAGAGGTCTATATTAGTGATAAACTGATTGGCCCATTAGCTCTGGCTTCTTATTAACTCTTATAACTGATATTAACCCATTATTCTTATCTATGTTAGCCACATGGCTCGGTACCTTTTTCAGCAGGGCAATCACATCTTCCTTCTTCTAGTAGAGGTGAGAATATATTGGGGCTTAGGTGTGTCTGCTTGTCATATTCTTTACTTGGGCTTAATGTTCCTTCTTTGGACTTCTTTACTTCGCCCTCTATTCATTCAAGACTGCATTTTGACGGGTAAATGTAGATTTCCTTCACCATTCCAGGATTAGCGTGGTTAGTTTTCCACACCAACCTTGTATATTCTATCATATCTGCACAATTTATTCAGCAGCTTGTTACTATACCTTGTATTTATAATTCCTTGAATTATGATTGTATTTAGCCTGTTTGAATTATACTAGTGCTCAGTATTACTTGAATTTAATATCTGGTCTATTTCTTTTGGCAATCCCATGTGTCAACACACAAAATAATGGCATTCAGTTGTAGAGAGAATGTCTTAGTCATTCTCGACAAAACAATTTGAAATACAAAGTATGGTCCAAGCTTAAACATACCATGTGCATGGAGAAGTAACACAAGGACATGAATGTCAACACTGGCTTGTGCATTTTAGTTTTAATGTCTTTTTTGTTCTCTAAAGAAAACAAGGCACTGGAATACTTAGTATGGAAGGTTGTCTGTGGTAAAAGGAACATTACTGAGATGGAGAATGAACTGAAATATATTTTGTGAGGCTTATCATCCAATATTAAGAATTCTTTCACAGAAAGTATCTGGTTATGTTTTCATTCCCAGGGATTAGTCTTTGTTGCTGTAGTTCTATGGGGGAATCCACAAGCTGTCTCAGTTGAACAAAGGAGACAGAAGCTGGAAACTGCTTTTTGGCTCTCCTCCTGAGGCTTCCTCAGAGGACACATAGAAAACTGCAGAACGGGCTTTGAAATTATTTGTAATTTCTTACATTTTAGAGTAATAAAGGAAACAAGGACAAAGCAGAAATCTTGGGCTCACTGATTTTCCCTTCATAAACTAGCTTTCTCCTAAATTACTTGAGTATGATAATTTTTGGAGTATGAACATTGAAGGACAGTATGCATCTGGATACTTGTACACATTTGATAACCTGTTGGATAAATGCGGCACCTGAACTTATTATGTACAATTAATTACACTTGGAAATAACAGCCAATTTCAGACTTTCAAAATGTGTTTTCAGCTTCTTAACACTAGCATATGTTTGTGGCAATTTGCAGTTTGTCTGGTGAGGTGTTGGTGTAAGGCACATCTGTGGGAGAAATGACAGGAATGAAGAGGCTGTGTGATCAAGGATGCCTGAGGGAAAATAAAATTATACAGAGATAATTGCTGAGAGTTGTCCCGTAGATTGCATTTGTGTATTTCCCAAGACTTTAGAGAAGTGTGAGCACACAGCTGAGTAGAGAAAGAAAGCAGATGTGAAGTTGAAAGTGTAGTCTGTAGAATTAACAAATGCCTTCAGCTTTTTGCCTTGTCAAACAATGATCGCCACAATTGTGATACTTTCTGTGAGTCTTCTGTGATAAGATAGATTTTGCGAGTTGTCTGTTTGGTTCAGTGAAGCTGAAAAACAGCATGCACTCCATTGGTATTATATTCAAAAGAGCTACTCACTTTTATGGTTCACTTGATGGATTCATTTGAATAATCAAATTATATTACTACACAGTTCCTCAATGTCAAATTTTAGCAACATATTTACCTCATTAACCTATCACTGATTTTACACAAATAAATATTGAATAAAATGTAGAAAACATGTGGAATCAGACAAGTCAAATACAGGAGGATTAATGTTGCTAGAGTATGAGATCTGGTAAATAAATATGGTTTCAATTATATATCCCTATATCTTTAAATTAATATGTTCTTATCTCTGTTTAGGACATTTTGTATATTGATACAACGTTTAGGATATATTTTCATATTGCATTATATATTACTCCTACCTCTGATCAAGATACTTATAGGTTGTTTACATTTTGAGGTCATTGTCCTCATTTGTTGCACATTTATTTACAGATTATTTAATATTCTGACATGAAGTTTTACTCTCTAAGTTATACAGGTATTAATTATTATAGGTTAATAGTCGTTCATGTTTGTTGTACATGCAGTCTGATCAATTAGGTTCTTTAGATACATAGAGATTGTATTATGTCTAGATAGTTAACCTTCAACCACATCAAGTACTTCTGACAGTACCAATCTATTCCCGAGAGAATGTTGAACACCAAAGACACTCCACTTAGAGCTTGTTTTCTTCTTAGCAAAACTGGCATTTGGGCAAGGAACTGACAATGCCTCAACCACTGACAAGTTACATGACATCCGGCAAAGGATAAGCAGGACAGTCAAATCTTGCCAAGACAGGATAAGACAGTTTTGAAAAATTTTCAGCCTCTGAAAATGATCGGTCAATTACACTAGGCCATAGCCAAAGTTGGTTGCTTCAACATTGCAAAATGAGACTTTGGGTGATTGCTCAGGTAACTAATTGTCTCTGTCATATATTGCTCACTTTGGAAGCTACTTGATTGTACTTCTTGCCTGCTCAAGTAATATTATCTCCCTTCTCAGGCCTTCGATAGGGTTGAAGAGTAGAGAGTAGTAGTTACTGTCCTCTTATGATCTAGCCAAGCCATTTCTAATACAAGACTTAGACTGATTGTAATTCTAATCTTATACTTGATATCTGTTCCTAGTCTATATTGTTTTGTATTGGGTCTGGAACTCTCTTGCTTAAACAAAATGGGGAGGTGCTGCATGGGCTCCTTCTGCTCCTTCAGCCAATAGCCTTTAAGATACTAGCCCACTTGGGCATGGTCTTTTTGCTTTAAAAAAAAAGCGGTAGCCCTGCTCTCACTCTCTTGCTTCCGGCTCCCACTTCTGGCTGCTAGACTCTGTTCCTGTTGGCTCAGAGGACTGCTGTCTAGGACAGTGATCTGTAAGTTTTCCCCTTAAATAAATAACCCTTTTATTAATCATAATTCCAAACTGGTGCGGGATTGTTTTGTGACTTATGCCATCAAGTTTCCAATGTGGCTTTTCAATTGCCAAACCATGCATATTCAGTAAAATTGTACTCCATGGTGATTTAAAGATATTAAATTTATAATACACACACACACACACACACACACACACACACACACACACACACACACATATATATATATATGGTAGATAGATAGATGATATGCATACACAGATATAGATATAGATGGAGATGTATATGTAGATATATAGATAAAACCCCTCATGGAAGGGTGGAGAGGGTCAAACACTCTCACTTCGGTATCCATTTTTTTCATACAATTTGTTGTGTGAAACGCAGTCTTGATTGCAAGTGGCCTCAGGGAGTGTTAGAGTATATATGCCAGGAAATACTAGATGAGGGAGCCTCTATTTCTCTTTGGGCACTGTCATATGGAACTATAGAGAGCTCAAGAACAATGGTGAAGTTCTTTTAACTGGAAGCAGAAGGAGTGCACTGTTAGGAGAATAAGCTTCCTACCTTATAGTAATTGATGAGTATGGAATGTGATTTGCATAGTTGCTCTTGAACAAAGTCTCATGCATAAATAAAAAAGCAGCTGTGCTCAACAATGCAATTAGAAAGAATGAGACTTGATTAGGACTATACTTATGGGGATGACAAGCATTACATGATCATAATATGAAATATGGCCTATGATTAGGCCAACAAGACATTATGACTAGAAGAATTTGCAAATAATTTCACTCAAACTACTTTAGTGCCCATTGAAACTGAGATTTCTTGTAAATTTCTTCATGGTTTATAACCCAAATATAAAGTATATTCTGCACAACTGAGAACCTGGCAAGTTTTTCCTGGAGGCTTCTAAGATGCCTTATACTTCCTTATGTGGTTTACAATGTTTTAGTGTTTAGCTCTGAGTCACCAATAATGGATGGGTGTCACATTGATGAAAGAAATAAAAGCACTTCCACTTGAAGTCATTTAACCAGTTCAGATTTGAATTCTCTGCTTCATGCTCTCCGTGTCTTTTTTCCTCTGTTGGTTGCATGAGTCTGTTCAGGCCTTGCAGGTCATCTTGTGTATCTTCATGTCCCTGTGTCTTTGTCTTGCTGTCTCTATCTTTGTGTCTGTCTGTAAAAAAAAGGGGGTATTCTCTATGTATTTATTGAATAGCTTATAAAACATAACATTGAAATTGAACAGGATACATTAAATAGATCTTTGACAGAGGTTTACAAGGGATTAAGTCACTGGCTCAAACTGATCCAAACTGAGCTAGATAGCAAATATTAATTTATCATTCTTTACCTGCCAATACTCATAGCTGCTTTGAAGCTATGTGGTAGATTTTAACAAGTTGTCTTCATTTTCTGTATTTCCTGATTTTACCAAATGATACACATGTGTTACTTTGGATCAGGGCAGAGAAGACTACATACCTTAAGATTACATTTACGATTACACCAACATATGTGGTAAAGTTTTATGACATGGGAACTCCAAGGCAGGCAAGGTTAGTTCTTCTCTCTCCCCCCCTCTCACTTTCTTTCTCTCTCTTGTTTTCTTGTTTTAGGGGAATTTTGCTTCTTTTTTATTGTTTATATTGAGCTATAATCTTTTCTCCATTCCATCCTTCCTCCCCTTCTACCCTCTCTCGTGACTCTTATCCTCCCAATTTACTCTGGAAATCTTGTCTTTTTCTTCTTCCTATGTAGATCTATGTATGTATTTCTTAGTGTCCTCTTGCTGTCTAGGTTCTCTGGGGTTATGGACTGTAGGTTCATTTCTCTTTGCTTTATGTCTAAAAGGAACCTATGAATGATTACATATTTTGTTTGTATTTCTGTGTCTGGGTTACCACACTCAATATGTTTTTTTTCTATATCCATGCATTTGCCTGCAAATTTTATGAGGTCATTTTCTTACCTCCATTGTGTAAATGTACCACATTTTTTAAATCCATTCTTCAGTCAGTGAGCATCTAGGTTGTTTCCAGGTTCTGGCTATTACACTTGCTGCTATGAACATAATTGAGTACATGTCCTTGTGGTATGAATGATCATCTTTTGGTTATATATGCAAAAGTTTTAGTGCTGGGTTTTGATGTAGATTGCTTCCTCATTTTCTGAGAAATCGCCATACTGATTTCCAACACAGTTGTAAAAATTTGCACTCCCATCAGCAATGGAGGAGTGTTCCTCTTACTCTACATCCTCTCCAGCATAAGTTCTCATCTGTGTTTTTGATCTTAGCCATTCTATCAGGTGTAAGATGAAATCTCAGAGTTGTTTTAATTTGCATTTCTCTGATAGCAGATGATATGATAGTGTACATAAGTGACCCCAAGAACTCTACCAAAGAACTTCTACAGCTGATAAATACCTTCAGTGACGTGGCAGGATACAAAATCAACTCAAAAAAATCAGTAGCCCTCCTATACACAAAGGATAATGAAACCGAGAGGGAAATCAGAGAAACATCACCTTTCACAATAGCCACAAATAGCATAAAGTATCTTGGGGTAACACTAACCAAGGAAGTGAAAGATCTATTTGACAGGAACTTTAAGACCTTGAAGAAAGACATCGAAG
>PVIU01031847.1:0-14302 GCA_004026605.1 Ondatra zibethicus
GCTCTGTCTGTGCTCTGTCTGTGCTGTCTGTGCTCTGTCTGTGCTCTGTCTGTGCTGTCTGTGCTGTTGGTCTGGGCATCTGGTTTGTGCTAGCACCATGCTACTTTTATTACTGTGCCTCTTCACCTGTGTAACTTGGAATTAAGTACGGTGGTGACTCCAGCCTTGTCTGTTTGCTCAGGACTTTTCCTGCTAACCGGGGTCCTTTGTGCCTCTATATGAAGTTTGAGGTGTGTTTTCTACTTCTCTCTTTGGAAATTGGATGGGGATCACATTTAACATAGAGTTGATTTTGGTAATATAACTATTTTCAAAATTGTCTTCCAAACTATGAGCATGGAGGCCTCTTTCCATTTTCTAAGTTTCTTCATTTTATTTAAAATCTTTCACTGCCTGAGTTAGATATTCCAAGATGTGAGCTTACTTGTTCTCTCTCTGTCTCTATCTCTCACAGTCTCACACACAGACACACACACATTTATGAACATGTACACACTATTTTTTTTTCAAGACAGGGTTTCACTGTAGCCTTGGAGCCTGTCCTGGAACTATCTCTGGTAGACCAGGAACTCACAGAGATCCCCCTGCCTCTGCCTCCCAAGTGCTGGGATTAAAGGCGTGCGCCACCACCACCCGGCATGTACACATTGTCTTAACGCAGCTATGGCGCCACTCAAGGAGAATAAGTAAAACAGCAACACTGGCAAAGGGAAAGAACCAAGTTAATAGCGTGCCTTGGAATGAAGGAGCTGCTAGGAGAGGGGCCTGTCATTGAAAATATACCAAGAAGTAAGAGAAGATGGCAAAAGAAAAATTCAGTCATTAGTAACTTCAAGAGCAAAGAGCACCTAGCATGGTGGAACACACCTGTGCTCCCAGCACCTGGGAGTCTGGAGCAGGAAGTTCAAGGCTAGCTAGGACGACATAGTAAGACCCTGCCTCAGATAACAAAACAACCCAAAAGGGCAAAGAAAGGGAGGCAACTTATTATGGAACCAAGATACAAAATGGTGCTGTGTAAAGATTTTTTTTTTTAATTTTTATTTTGTCTTCATTGGTGTTTTACCTGCATGTATGTTTGTGTGAGGGTGTCAGAAGCCCTGGAGCTGGACAGGTGTGAACCATCATGTGGGTGCTGGGAATGAATGGGTTCTGGGTCCTGTGGACGAGCAGCCAGTGCTCTTAACCGCTGAGCCATCTCTCCAGCCCCTTTGTAAAGATTCTTGACTGGAGCGTCCCTATAGGCCAAGGGAGATTCACAGTTCACAGTCACTGCTGAGAACTGAAGGAGTCACAGTCGGGAGCATTATTGGCAGATTTCCCAGGGATGGGAGCTAGGGAATAGTTCCTCCTGTAAGAATGGAGAGGAAAGGGGAAATCTGAGATAATACATGCTGCTGTGCTCTGCCGCCTGCGTCCACCCAGTGCCCAGTACTGTGGAAGCAGAGGTATGTGGGGGGCTGAGTGTGGCATTCACTCTAAGCTGGTGAGGGTTGCAGACAAGGACTTGAAAGAGGCGCACACGTTTAATCCCAGCTCTCGGGAGGCAGAGGCAGAGGCAGGTGGATCTCTGTGAGTTCAAGGCCAGCCTGGTCTACAAGAGCTAGTTCAGGACAGGCTCCAAAGCTACAGAGAAACCCTGTCTCGAAAAAAGAGAGAGAGAGAGAAAGAGAACTCTCTAGACTGAGTAAAGAAGTATACAATGCTGGAGTGTACAGGATGGTGGCCTGTGAATTCAGGGCAGGAACCCCACCTTTCTCGGAAGTGCGGGAGCTTGGAGTTACGTGTGATGAGCACATTCCAGAAGGGTGCGTGCTGTCTGGATGGTGAGAGTGACTTGCAGCTGTGGCTCTAGGGTTCCGTTGAGGGTAAGACTGGACACGACTAACATTGGTTTGTGTGGGACACCCCTTATTCTTATAGCATAAGGGAAAACCCTAAAGGATTCTTTCTTCCCCTTCCTAATGATGACACTTCTGGAGAAATCACTCAAGTGGTAGTTAGTGACCAAATGCGATCCTCTCTCGGATCTCAGCACTAAGAGACAGGCATTGCAGTGAGAGGAGTTGAGGGTTCCTGTGGGGAGTAGACTACCCCAGCTGTGGGAGCTGATCTGCATGGAATGACCTTCCACGCTGAATTGCTTAGGGTAGAAATGGAGGCAACAGATATCTGGCCAAGAGTGGCCAGAGGCTCAACTGGAACTTGCTCTGTAAACCAGGCTGGCCTCGAACTCAGAGATCTGCCTTCCTGTGCCTCTCGGGTGCTGGGATTAAAGGTGTGCACCACCACCGCCCGGCTCCTTCCTCTTCTCTAATATTTATTTTACTTTTAATTGTGTGCATGTGAATGTGTCTGCATGTGGGTATTGCACCTGAATGCAGATGTCTGGGGGGACAGAGAATTGGATTCCCCCTGGGACTGGAGTCAGAGACGTTTGTGAGCCAGTGTGGGTGCTAGCATCCAAACCCAGATTCTCTACAAGAACCTGAGTAGTCACTGAGCCACCTCCCCAGTCCGCCGACTCTATCATTTTATTGACTGTCTTTTTTTTAATTGTCATTCAGAGCAAAGTCCGAGGTCCAGTCAGTGGGAGCCCAGATAGCATGAATGTGTCTCGGCTTAGTCACTCTGGTCAGCTAATGTCCCAGCCATCCAGTACCTGTGACAGCTTACCTGACTCAGCCAAGAAAAGGTAAGCTATGTGGCAGTGCCGAGTGTAATGTTGAAGGGCACATGGGGAGACTAGGACTGGACGAGCATGCTTGTCCCCAATCACTTCCCCTGAGGGTCTTGTGTGCTTCTCGTCTTCGTGTCTGCCGGGTCCTGTGGACACAGGCATGTTTTTTAATTCTGTTCCTATAGTCCCTTGCCACTTGCTAACTAGTTTCCCTGTCCAAGAGTTGGATTTCAAATTGTTTAATGAGAATTTTTGAATTGTTAGTCAGGCTGAACATTGATGCTGGTTGTTCTTTAAGAACCACTTCAGGTGGGCCTCTTTGTCACACCTGGGTCCCTGTCCCTTTCGGGCCCCTCCATCTGGAGTGACTGGACTGTTGTTCCCACCCAGTGCCTGTTCAGCCCTTCTTTTCTTTCCCTTTTCCTTTTTTATTTTCTATTTCTGTATTAGGAGGATGTGCCAAGGCATACCAGCAGGGTCAGAGGGCCATTCGTGGACGCTGGTTCCCTTCTTCCCCCATGTGAGCCCTGGGGATTGGACTCAAGTCCCCAGACCCTTACCTGCTGAGCCGTCCCAGAGGCCTTCTTTTCTCCTTCCTGCCAGACACTATAGCCCCTCCCTGGCAAGACTTTTAGCTTCTCTTTTGCTTCCTGCCTCCTAACTTTTAACCAAGTCTTCTGTTTACCTGGGGTGACATTCTGACCAAGTTATTTGATCAGTAACCAACAGTGAGCTTTTTCTCCATTCTAGATAAGGTTTAAACTATTTGAAGCATTTGTGAACACCTCAGTGTGGTTCTTGGGTTAGTCTACTGTCTCTTACAAACGACTTGATCTAGTCTAGTTCAACCTGAAGCAGCAGCAACAATAACAATACAGGCTCTGGGGTCCCACTGGAGACCCTCTGAATTGGGGTGGTACCCAACAGTTCTTTCTGACTGGTTCTGCTACACACTGGAGTACAAAGATTTGCTTACTGACAGGACAGACCCTCCTTCCTCAGATGTCCCTTGTGGTGGTTTCTACCTGCAAGGCACGCTGCTTCCCATCCTGCACACCCACTCACGGCCGCATCTTGGGGGCTGCATTGTTCAGCTCCACTGACACTGTTCGTTTCCTCTGCATACTGGGTCCCTGCATGACAGGTGCTTAATGCAGTGCCTGTTGGTCTAGTTCCTGTTGGTCTACTCTTAGGCATAGGAAGGAGGTGGTGATGGCCTACAATGATTGTGGGGAGGGATGAACTGACTGGTAATGGGTATAAGGTTCATTGGGGGGTGATAAAAACTTTCTGAAAGTAGATATCAATAGTGATGATTGTGCAGCTCTCCATATGCTGAAACCATGGAGTTGTCACAGTGTGAACAGGCAAGCTTTATAACATAAATTACATGACAATAAAGATGTTTTGAAAACTCCTATTCTTGATCCTAGGGAGGGTATAGTCTTTGGTGTTTCATTGTATGTTACTATGGAGTCTTAATCAATGCTTCCATCTCTTGTAAGCTTCTGGGGGTCAAACACTGGGTCATGGACCTCTCAGCTATCTCTGGAGCTGACGTGAGCCTTTAGCTTAGCTAGGAGCTCTGTGGCTGTGCTCTTCTTTCCCACTCAGTATGTCACGTTTGAAGAAGGGAAGTCTGGGGCTCCATCTTGGTACTTTTCTTCCAGCGATACCCACAGCTCTCAGAAAGGTTAGGCTATGAACAAGGGCAGGGATAGGGGTGACTGTCTTATCTCCCTGTGTCAGAAGGCTATGGTTGGAAAAGGACACGTGGTTTGTTTGACTTGCCCCTGTGTCATGAAGACAATCCATGCTAGCAGACCAGTTATTCAGTCTGGATGTTCCTTCCCAGACCTTTGCAGTGTGTACACTCGTTATCCCTTTCCAAACCTGTGCTCTGGGCACAGTGACAGAGCACTTGACTAGGATGTGTTCAATTCCTGGTCGCTCCCCGCTCCCCCAAAAAACCCTTCAGAACACAGTTGATGGGGAACAGTTTTAGGTTTTGGCATTTTGGAGAGAAATTCAGTTATATGTAAATCAAAAAGAAGTCTTGGGACTAAGACAGCACAACAGGTAAGAGCCTTGGCTGCTATTGCAGAGGACCCGAGTTCAGTTCCCAGCACCCACATGGCAATTCACAAGCATCTGTAATCCCGTTCCAGGGGATCCAACGGCCTCTTTTGGCCTCCATGGGCACTGCATGTCCACTGTGCATAAACATACAAGCAGGCAAATACCTAAGCACATAAAATAAAAATAAATCCTCTTAAAAAGTCTTGCTTTTTTGTTATATGAAGATCTGTTTACTGTTCCGTATGTTCAGCCACGTTGTCTGTCTCTCATGGGATTTAGGCATCTGTGAAGGAGTTAACTAGACCCATGAAATCGCTGGCCAGCGATGCTGTGCGTTAAGACATGAGTGCTTCCTACATTGTTTTTAGAGCATGTTTGAAAGCAGGACATTTGCTCAGGTAAGATCTGGCTGACCTTGTTCTGGTCCTTGTTTTCAGTGAAGAACTGGTGGCTGAAGCACGCACCCTCTGCACCCGGCTGGAGAGCACGCTGCAAGACACTGTGCAGGAGCAAGACCGCAGCTTCACGGTAACAACCCTCGGGGGCCCCAGCTTGCCCACTCCCTTCCTCTCTGTAGCAAAAGAGAAGGAGGGCAAGCGGCTTGGTGTCAGCCTTGGCCCGGCAGAGACTCACGACTGTCTCATACATTTTTAAGTTTTTTGTTATTATTTCATGCTTAGAAATGCCATGTGCATCCGTTAGCTTAATCCTTATGAGAATTAATCCCAGTGAGGTGGCAGCGGTGTTCCCAGAAGGCCCTTCCCTACCTTTGGGACCACTGCAGAGCATCTGTTTGTGTTGGACCACTGCAGAGCATCTGTTTGTGTTGGGCCCAGTACTGGGCTCCGTGACAAAAGAGGAACCTGTCATACATAGCCTTGTGGCTCAGGGACTCACGGTTTAGCCACAGGCAGTGTCAGAGAAACTGACCTGGAGAAAATCTAGCTGTGATTCAGGTGCTTTCAGACAAAGCGTAAATGATGGTCGGTGTCTACATGGCCTTTTCCTGCTAACGCAATTGTCTACTCCCTGCTTTCGCTTCTAACTTGGGGAACTGGAAGAAACCCTGCTGCCAGCAGCCATCATCTCTAATCTACTCACGTCTGTCACGTGTGAGCCTCCCTAACTCCTGCTGATTTTTACCTCCTGGTACTGTTTCTTCCATCTCTCTACTTGCTTGCACTTTAACCAGAGAAAGGGAAAGCCTCATCCGTTGGCATGGAAACATAGCTGAGTACCACCTTCCTGCAGAGAGTGTGTGAGTGAGCTCTGTGTGTGACAGGTAGTACTAAAATGACCTCCACGCTCCACAGGCACTGAGTTCCAAGAACTCCAGCTAGTCCAAAGGACATCTGCACATTTGAATATAGAACTCACTTGGCTCAAAGGTGTCCTGTAGTACCAGGACTGATGCCGATAAAGTATGAACATCCTTTTAGATTGTGTTGCTTGCCTCCTGAAGAGGAAAGATGTCCATGGCCGCTGAGTATTTAATGTGCCTGTTAACTTTCAGAGTCTAGACTGGAGCTGGTTACAGGTGGAGAGTGAAGAAAGGGGTGGCCTGGAGCAGGCCTGTGACTGAGGTTCCTATGGATTGCCCCGTGGCTCTGGATGTGATGGTGTCTCCAGCACCCAGCTGGAGGTCTCACTCTCCCAGCAGCTGTGGCGTTTGCCCTCAGTAGCCTACTGCTGGCCCCGTCTGCACACTGGACGTCCTCTACCACAGCACAGGAAGGACCAGTTGCGGCATTCACAGCATCGACGCTTCGTAGCTGCTTCCTCTGTCGTGAGAAGAAAGCGTTCAGTAGTTTGCCAGCCAGAGTGTGTGGCAGATGTCTGTCTTGAGTGTTTCCAGGCAGCAGCCAAGCTGTCCCCTGTGGACCACTGCAGGGAGAGAGACCTGCCCTGCCACCTTTCCTCACCCCACAGCTCGGGCTTCCTCTGGATCCAGCCACTCTTGGACTTCTAATCATAAGTTTGATGGTCCTGACTTTCTTCCTCTTTTCACCTCACCACTGGTAAATATCATTTCGGCTTTCTGTGCTGGTCATTGTGGCAAATGATCTTTAACCAAGTTGGAGTGATGCCAGGCTCCCTGCTGTCTCTGGTCCTTCAAGCCACAGAGTGTGCCACTTACAGAGCCAGGCAGAGTGGAAATGCAGCTACCTTCTCTTGAGTCCCAAAGATTACCTGGAATCAGTTGTCATGAAGAAGGAAGGAAGACGAAGGATTTGTGCCTTCTGCTACCCCACTGACACTCTGCCACTCCTCTGTACCTGTCAGTGTGTGTACGAGAGTGTGCATGTGTGTGTGTTTAGGATGGGATGTTGCTGCCTCTTTCTTACATTAGCTAGGAGCATTATTAAAAATGGTTTATTTTATAAATAGTTTATATTTTCTAACATTACTCAGATATATATTCTAGTATCAAATGTGTATTTCTACAATATACCATCACTAGTTCTTGTGAGCTCAAAACTCAACACCATAGAAAATTCTGTAAAATTGAATGGAGTATGTCTAGATCATGAGCCATTTCAACAAAACTTGTATGTGTTTATCTGTGTGTGTGTGTGTGTGTGTGTACATGCATGTATTAAAGCAAAACAGGCTCAGGTTATCATAAGCAGGTATATTTGGTTAGAAAAGAAACAAACTGGGAACAGAGGAATTTCAAAGTGGCCACCACAGAGACAGCATGAAGCATCAACGGTCAAGTGTTCAGAAAAGACTTTGTACTTTGATTGCTTCTTAGAGAGTCAAACTGTACACTGGTAAACTATCTGAAAACTCATAATAAAGATCCTGGCTTAAACGTAATGTAAACTAATCCTTGAGTAATGTCATTTGACCGTAGAGCCCCACCCTCCTGTATGCTCAAGGTCTACTAACATCCAGAAGTACTGGGGTCAAGAAAACATGATTTTAGAAATCCTGGAAAGGGCATATTGGGAATAAGACCAGAAAGCGTGGGAGGAGATTGGGAAGGGAATGAATGTTGGGCTAAGAGCTGTAGTTTAATAAACAGTTGGGAGTCACAGGAAAACTTTATGCAAGAAAATGACATTAACCCAAAGCACTAATTTGGAAAGGTTGTCACTAGACCTTCGTAATTTATGGCAAAGTGAAATTCAAGGCTTATTTTTGTTTCCACAAAAGATGAATGTCTTAGTTTGTGAATCTTTTGCTGTGACGAAACACCATGAACAAAAAGCAATTGGGGGAGTAAAGAGTTTATTTGGCTTATAATTCTACATCACAGTTCATCATCAAAGGAAGTCAGGACAAGAATCAGGAGGCAAGGAGCTGATGTAGAGGTCATGGAGGGGTATTCATTACTGGCTTGTTCCCCAGGACTTAGTCAGCCTGCTTTCTTATAGAACCCAGGATCACCTACCCAGGGTTGGCCCCACCCACAATGGGCTGATCCCTCTTTTATCAATCACTAATTAAGAAAATGTCCTACAACCTGATCTTATGGAGGCATCTTCTCAATTGAGGTTCCCTATGTTCAGTAACTCTAGCTTGAGTTAAGTTAGCTATCCAGCACCATAAAATAAATACATTTTTTCCCTTCTGAATACAGGTAAAATTCCGGAACACTGCATATAAATGAATCAGAGAGAAGACAGACTACGCCAGGGTCTGAGTACTGACACTGATGGCGAGTTCCTTGGGGGCCTAGTCTAAGCCAACTAGTGGACTCCCACAAAAAACCATAGGAAAAAAAACTTTCTCTCTCCAACTATAACAAATGACATAGCTAAAATAAATTTATTCTTAACATGTAAGGCAAAAAATTGAAATCTAGATTTCAGCAAAACTGTACTTCCCCTAAAGTTTTGGGAAGGGAACCTTTGCTGTCCTCGTCTCATTTCGGTAATTATTTCCAGATAACCTCAGCTTGGGATAGTGTCTCTTTTTAAGGGTCATTGGATCACCTACCTTTCTTGTAGCTAAAGGTATGTTCTGCTGTGGCAAAGGACCGGCCCCGGCTGAGACGCAGAGGGTAAGAAGCGGGAGCGGGAAATGAAGATGACCTCTGGCCCATTTCTGTGACCCTGACCTAGGAACCCTGTCCCGAAAGTTCCACTACCATCCCAACAGCACCGTCACATAGATGCCATATTCAAATAGGAGCTGTGGAGGATAGTTCACACTCAACCTGTAATTTACCCTTGCATGATTCATAGAAATACTGTCATTTGATTTAGAGCCAGTCTGGAAAATCTAGGGTAAGTACCTCCTCTCAAGACGTGAATGCAGTCATGCATTTTGCCATATAAGGTGACATTCAAGGTTCTAGAAATTAGGGTGTACACATACCCTGGTGCCACTATCAATCCATCTAACCTCCAGCCCCAACAAGACTTTTCCCACATACCCACTTCCCAAAGTCTTACTGCTGATGCAGTGCGCCATCAACCCTGAGACCAAAATCTCATCTGAATGGCCGGCTGCTCAAGTCCTAAATGG
Source organism: Ondatra zibethicus (assembly GCA_004026605.1). NCBI lineage: Eukaryota > Metazoa > Chordata > Mammalia > Rodentia > Cricetidae > Ondatra > Ondatra zibethicus. The sequence goes on from PVIU01031847.1 coordinate 9,236, forward strand.
CATCATCTCAATCACGTGTGGACATAATTCCCCCGCCTTGGGCCTGGGGAAAGAACTAAGACCTCAGAGCACTGGCTACTCTTTTAACACACCTGTGTTTGAGTCCCAGCACCCACATGGCAGCTCAGAACCATCTGTAACTCCAGTTCCAGGGGATCAGATGCCTTCTTCTGGCCTCCGCTGGCACCAGGCATGCATGTGATACAGACATACATGCAGGCAATACTCCCATACACATAAAATAAATATAAGTACTTTTTTTAAAAAAAAAAAGGATTTCCTGTCTTTGGACCTTGAACACAAATCTCCTGCTCCAGGCACTATGATTTAAAAAGCATGTGATGGATGTTCCCCTTCCAAAGTTCCAGTAGGTGCCAAATTCTGTAGATAATCAATAATCACTTGGCTTGGGACTCTTGTTTACTAGATCCATGGCTATCCAGTAGACTTTTGCATCAACTCTAAGCAAACCATAGTCCTCTGCCTATACTAACTGCTTAGGCTATGACTCCATCCATAGGAATGAGGCAGAGATGCATAAAAAGATAGTTTAAAAGGTACCCCCATTTGGTTTTGGGGTTATACACCACACATGTTTAATAATGTACTTACCCAGAGCTATATAGAGAGACCCTGTCATATACTTTGCAACCTGTTCTTTTCACCAGTGTGTGCTTTGGGCACACGCCCCTCTCCGAAGAGGACACCTAGCCTCAAAGCCCCTCCTCCCCCCGGCTTGCATCAGGCTATGTGTTCTCCCTTCCCTGAAAAAATAGTATGAATTTCCCCGCCCCAGTAACAAATATAGATGTTTGTTATAATAAGCATATATTCAAGTATGTTCCCAGTGTATCCAGGTCAATCTAGGCTGACCTAGTTTTGAGCACATGTGCCGTAAGGCAAAACTTGGCCTACCAGTGTCCTTTTGGGTAGAATCCTGCATTTACTTTCTGTTGCTTTGGTAAAACACTAACCAACGGTAACCTCAATTATAAAAGGTGTAATTTGCCTTTATTTTGTCCCAGAGGGTTAGAGTCCATAATGGCAGGGAAGGCATGGCCCGATGGCAGGAGCAGGAGGCTGGCTGATTGCATTTTTCTTCCACACACAGGAAGCAGAGTAGGAGGAGATCAGGAAGGAAATGGGGCAAGACTTAAACCTTCACACACCACATCTCTAGCAATGATGCACTCCCAAAGGTTACACACACACACACACACACACAACTGCACCACCAACCTAGGACCAAGTATTTAAATACATACATTTGTAGGGAACATTTCTCATTCTCATGCCAATAAGAAGCTAGAGCTAATGGGCCAACATTCAGGTTCCTACCTCAAGACTCGTGGGCACTCATGGTGTAAAATGCAGTTAGACCAACTTCAAAATTTCCCATAGTCTTTAAAAGTCTCAATACTTCAAAGTTCTCATCTCTCTAGAATGCAAAGCAATCTCTTAACTGTGCCCCCTGTAAAATTAAACAGCAAATTACATACTTAAAACATACAGTAGCACAGAATATACATTCCTATAACAAAAGGGAAAGAATGGGGCATACTGTGGAAAGGTTGGACCAAAACAAGACTGAACCCCAGGAGGGCAAGCATCCAGTTCCTGTGGTTCCATGTCTATTTTCTGGGGCTTGGATTTCTAATGGCTTACGTGGCTTGACCCCTCCAACTTTGCTTTCTGTAATAGACACTGCTCGCACGGGTTTGTTCTACTCCATGTATGTATGCAGCTCTCATGGGCAAGTCATGGCTCTGGAATCTCTTAGCATCTTGGGGTCCCCAACACAACCCAGACTTCTCCTTTATAACTCTATGCAATGCCCCTGCGGACACCGACCCTGCTACACATTGCCTGGCCTCCGTGGCCTTCTGAAACCATGAAGAAACAGTCTGTGATCCCCTCAGTCTTTCATCTTCTTTGTCTCCAGAACCACCACCACACACACAACACCTCCAAATCTGGATGCTAGCTTGGGATGGACCCTTGCCTTCTTGGACCACAACAGCAGCAGTTTTGTAATCCTTGCCTCCCAAGTGCTGGGTTTAAAGTCATGTGCCATCATGATGCCTGGCCTGATTCTTGTTTCTTTCTTTTTTTTTTTTAGATTTATTTATTTATTGTGTATATAGTATTCTGCCTACATGCATGCCTGCAGGCCAGAAGAGGGCACCAGATCTCATTACAGGTGGTTGTGAGCCACCATGTGGTTGCTGGGAATTGAACTCAGGACCTTTAGATGAGCAGGTGGTACATCGCTCCAGCCCATGATTCTTGTTTCTTAATCAAAGACATGCAATGGAAAAATGAGAGTCTGTTCCACTCGAAGAAGAATGAAATTAGACTCTCATCTCTCATCTTATACAGAGAAGAATTCAAGATGGATGAAAGACGTTAATTTAAACCTAAAATGTTGAAAACATAGAGAACACTAATATACTTTTTGGGAGACAGAGGCAGGCAGATCTCTGTGAGTTCAAGGCCAGCCTGGTCTATAAAATGAGTTCCAGGACAGCTAGGACTATTACCCTGTCTCAAAAAAAAAAAAAGATACTGGGGTAGGCAAGGACTTTCTGAACAGAGCTTTAATAGCATAGGAACTAGACCCAGGTGTCAACAGATGAAACTACATGAAATCAAAATGTTTCGACATGGCAAGAGAAACTATCAGTGAAGCTAATGGCCTACAGAAGGGAGAAATTCTTTACCAGTTATACTTCAGATGAAGGCTAATATCCAAAATCCAAAAAGAAACTAAATACCAAGGAAATAAAACTTCCATTCAACAAATGGATGAGCAGTTTTTTCAAAGTGCAAAGCTCCACCCACCCCCCTTTTTTTGAGACAGGGTTGGAGGAGGCCACTTGTTGGTTCCCAGCTGCCTAACCCCGAAATAATCACACAGAAACTGTATTAATTAAATCAGTGCTTGGCCCATTAGCTCTAGCTTCTTATTGGCTAACTCTTATATATTAATTTAACCCATTTCTATTAATCTTTGTATCACCACGAGGTTGTGGCTTACCGGGAAAAGTCTGTCTCCAGCGGGGCTACATGGCTTCTTCCTGACTCCATCTTTCTTTCTCCCAGCATTCAGTTTAGTTTTCCCTGCCTACCTAAGTTCTGCCCTGCTATAGGTCCAAAGCAGTTTCTTTATTCATTAATGGTAATCATAGCATACAGAGGGAAATCCCACATTAACAGGGTTTCTCTGTGTAACGGCCCTGGCTGTCCTGGAACTCACTCTGTAGAGCAGGCTGGTCTCAAACTCAGAGATAATCCTAGCACTCAGGAGGCAGGGGCAGGAAGATCTCTCAGTTTGAGGCCAGCCTGGTCTACAGAGTGAGTTCCAGGACAGCCAGGGATGCACAGAGAAACGCTTGGGGGAAAAAAAAGTACAAAGCCAATAAATATTCTTTAAAGTGTTCAGTATCATAGTCATCAGGGAAATGTGACTAAACCTGCTTTGAGACCCGTCTCTCCCCAGTCAGAAAGGCAAGCATGGAGAAGTCTTATAACAAGTGTTGAAGAGGATGCGATGAAAGAGGAACTCTTATTCATGGCCGGCACGGGTGGAAACTAACACAGCCATCATGGAAATCAGAGGTTCCTCAAAGATTAAAACTAGCACTATATGACACAGCATTTCATGCCTAGGCTTATACTCAAAGACTCCCACACCCTACCCTTGAGATATTTGCATGCCAATTTTTGTTGCTGTTCCATTTACTATGGCAAGGAAATGGAACAAGCCTAGATGTCTATCAAGAATGGATAATAAAAATCTGGTACATATATAAAGTGGGATATTATTCCTCCCTATAGAAAAATGAAATCACAAGCTTCAAGAAAATGGCGGATTTAGAACATATAATATTAAGGGAGAATACATAACCTCAAAAGGAAAAAAGGCTGCATTTTCTACTTGATGTGTATTCTGGCCTCTAAAGCATCTGTATATACAAATGTACACTTGGGTATAGTGCAACATTTAGAAAGGAGAACAAGAAAGATATTAAGTGATGAGGATGTAATGCAGGAAAAAGATAAGTCAGATAAGTCAGGCAAGAGGATGGATAGAAAGCTACTTGCTGTTCTGGTTTTGCCACCCACACTGTCTTTCCTGCCAATCCTCACATCTCTGTCCCAGTGAACTTGTTCCAATTTGTGCAGAACTTTGTAGTTGATGCTTTGGGGGTGGGCTTTCCTGCTCCTACAGGGACTCCACCCCAATTGTTATCCTCATGCCCTTTTTGTCTTCACTATGACTCTGCATGGTCCCTTTTATGAGAGAGGTGTTTTTTAAACATTCTTTCTAAATCGGGGTTCCCAGTCTTCCTAATGCTACGACCCTCTAATACAGTTCCTCATGTTATGGTGACCCACCAACCGTAAAATTATTTTTGTTGCTACTTCATAATTAATTTTGCTACTGTTATGAATTGTAATGTAAGTGTCTGTGAATTCCAATGGTCTTTGGCGACCCCTGTCAAAATGTTTGACCCCTAGAAGGGGCCGCGGCCCACAGGTTGAGAACCAGTGCTCTAACTAACCCTATTTCTTTGCTTAGTTTTGTTTATTCCTGCAGCGTTGTGGGTGCACAGTGTTAAGGACCTCATTTCTGCTAAGCATGCACTCTGACAGTGAATCACTCATATTCTTAACCAGTTTTCAGGCCACGTTATCACTCCGTCATGGAAATGTGCTCACGACTTGACTTGCCATTACTATGTATCCCACACTCAAAGCAGTGCCCTGTCCTTCGTAATAAAAGTAAGTAGTTTATCTAAAGCATTTCTGTATTATGAAAATAATAATAATGCGTTGATGGACCTGGTGGTGCATACTTATCCCAGCACCCACGAGACTGAGGCAGGAGGATTTCTGTGAGTTCGAGGCCAGCCTGAGTGAGCTACATAGTTGCAGTCCGGACTACATAGAGACATCCCATCTCAGAACAAAATAAAAGCTAAAACTAAACAAGCCATAACAACAATAATGGAAATTTTAAAAGTTAGGATTGGGGCAGAAAAGTAAAAGTGTATGTTCCAGAAT
>PVIU01031848.1:0-14294 GCA_004026605.1 Ondatra zibethicus
ATCCTTGATACAGGTATGTGTCTCCAACAGCTGCCCCTGCAAAGACAGGCAATTGCTTTCTTTCCTGACCGCTTTCTGTTGTTGGTGTTACATTGTTAGCATGCAAAAAAATAAACATTAGGGAGCTGGAGAGAGGACTCAGTGGTTAAGAGCCCTTGTTGCTCCTGCAGAGGACTGGGGTGTGGTTTTTTAGCACCCACATGGAGGCTTACAAAGGACTGTAATTCCAGTTTCAAGGGAACCAATGCTGTCTTCTGACCTCTGCACATATATATAATGCACATATATAAACTCAGGAATACACATAAAATATTGAAAAGCAAATATCCAGATAATGGATCAGCTTGTGTAAATGGCAGGATGACTTGTTGACTTTATCTGGTAAAACAGGCACACTGTTAGTGGGGCATTAGGTACCACTGTTGCTTTCATGTCCTGTCTCCCTGCCTAGGATATGAGGTCTTCTCTACTCTGGGCCCACCATCAGTAGTCCCATGCTCATGTTACGGGCTGAAATTCTATTCCCCACTGCCTCCTGCCAACATAGTTAGCTGGCAGTTGTCTACATGTTTTGCTGATTCTTTGGGGGCACAGTTTTCACTGGGCACCACTAGAGTCCCTGTCACTATCACTGGGGAATGCCGTCATGCCCCTGAGATGCCTTCACACCAGCTGGAAGAAGCTATGTCTTGTGGTTGCATCACCAGGGTGGACTAAGGGCAGCTCCACTTTGCAGGTGTGGAACGCTTGGCCTAGTAGACCCCCAGCACCACTAGGGACCGAGTGCTGGCTTCCTGAGTGGCAGGAACCTCTCCTTTTCCATCATACCCTTGCATTCTGAAGTGCTGTTTTCTATGGGAACCAGAGACTAATATAGCTGTGTGCCTGAACTGTGGCAGATGTGAGATACCGGGGCAGCTGATACGGGCCAAGGGTCAGGCTCTAAGCTCCAGTTGGCCAGAATCCTTCAATCTCAAGAGCCTCAGCCTTGCCCTTGTTGAGTCTTTGCCCATTTGTACAATGAACAGTAGCAGTGTTTACCTCATGAACTTGAAGCACTCAGACCCCTGCGTCTGTCTGTCTGTGTGGCTATTTTTGTGGCTCTGCCACAGCCTCTGCAATACTGGCATATCCTCAGCACTCCAGCCTTTCCCATCTAGCAGTGAAGTGATTTCTTCTCCCGTTGCCTTCAGCGACCAGGCTCCACAGCCACAGAACAGACATGGTGAGCCTGCACCAGTGACCTCTCCTGAAAAAGTGAACTTTCCCACGTGCAAACAGAATACACCTCCAGCTCTCTGATAGCCAGTCTTTCGTGACAGATCTGTCTCTGGGAAGGCTGAAGCTTTGCTTGTGCAGGCCTTAGTCCCTGGTATCTTCTATTTAACAGATGACATTCCAAAAAAGAAGCTAGCTAGCATTTTTAGACCGCCCTCCCCAGATGTGCTCGCATACTTGGACTTCAGTGTGTCGACTACAGGGATCTTAGCTGGAGTGAAGGTAGGACCTCATGGGTTCCTGTTAGCTTCAGCCTCATGGGGACACTGAGGGAACGGGCAGGGGTAAGGCTACAGATAGGAAGGGTGTATATGCTGTAGCTTTAAGAAGATGCTTTTTATTCAAAGCACAAAGCAACAATACTGTGTCTTAAGATTTATGTTAAACATGGATGAAGCCCAAAATCAGACACCTGGGAACATTGCATGTGTTGCTGTTTATAGTAATGCCTGGTCTCTAGATGGAGGTGACTTCGCTGAGTTTATTTAACATGAATGAAGAGTCACTTAAAGCGACTGGTGGGAGAGCTCAGCATTAAGAGCACTTGCTGCTCTTGCAGAGGACCCAGGTTCTTGGCACTGTTTCAGGTGGCTCACAACCACATGCAAGTCCAGTTCCAGGGGATTCGACACCCTCTTCTGGCTTCTGTGGACACCAGCCATGCACATGGTGCACATAAAGTCATACACATAAATAAAAAAATAAATCATTTTGTAATAGTGCAGTTAGAATGATATATGTATGTATGTATTTATGTATATATGTATGTATATAGCCATAGAATCTGGTTTCAGAGATTTCTGTGTACAATTTTTGTGGGTATTATTCAGGTTCTATGGGGGTATGAGCCAACCATCTTCTTGGAAAGTAATTTGGTGCTTGGTGATATGGAGCTGCATGCCCAGCCAACCGTGGAGCATAGCAGACATGGCCTTTAACCCTTTCTTCCTTCACAGCCCTGAGCAGGCCTTTTCTTCACTCCTGCAGATGTCACACGCAGCCACAAGTGCCTTGTGCCGCTCCATAAAGCTTCAGTGTGAGCTGTACCCCTCACGGCAGATTGCCATCTGCCTGGACCCTTACTGTGGCCTTGGCTTTGCACTGTGGTGTCTGTGCAGGTGAGGGCATGCACCCATTGCTCCCGGGGCCTGTGTGGCCTTTGTGGTTCTTAAGAACCTAGAACCACTAAATGTTTTATTTGAGTGTCTAGGAATCTAAGATGTGTGAATGGGTTTGTTTGTTGGTTAGAATCTGGTTCACAACTTAATAAAAGAATAAAAATACCCAGGCATGGAGGTATATGCCTTTAGTCTCAGCACTTGTTACTCAGAGCTGTTCTTAGTTTGAGGCCAGACTGGTCTACATAGCAAATTCATACATATAGCTAGGCTTGTATAGAAAGACTTTGTCCCCCCCCCAAAAAAAAAGAAAGAAAGAGAAAAGAAAGAATGAAAGAGCAAAAAAAGAAAGAAAAGAAAAAGAAATAAAGGCCATCAAGGTGGCTCAGAAGGTAAAGACACTTGCTATGCAAATCTGGCAATGGGAGTTCAATCCCTGGATCCACATAAAAGTAAAGGGAGACAGACTTGGTGAAGTGGCCCTCTGACCTGCGCTGATGCACCCCATATACATCCTCACACACACACACACACACACACGATAATTTTAAAAAACGGAGAAGACTGAGAGTATCTTCCATTAAATACAAACACTGTCCATTATTAGTGATGGGGAAGGGGGCTGTGGTGGCGCATGCCTTTAATCCCAGTACTTGGGAGGCAGAGGCAGGCAGATCTCTGTGAGTTCGAGGCCAGCCTGGGCTACAGAGTGAATGCCAAGGCTACACAGAGAAACCCTGCCTTGGGAAAAAAATAGTGATTGGGAAGAATCTTCTGATTCATTTAAATGCTAAAAATTAGTGATCCACCTCTGTAAATAGGAAGCCTCTTCCACACGTTCCTGCTGCTTTGATTATTTGGTGGCGTGCAGGACCCCACCACACAGTGGGTTTATGCTCAACTCCCACTGGGCTTCAGAACAGACCTGTGCCCATTCAGGCTGGAAAAATGGTATTTGTGAGGAAGGAACAAGGATGCCTAGGGCTTGGCATGCTGGCTCCCTGCCAACTGTCTTTCTCCTTACAGCGTCTACTCCGGACACCAGTCAGTGCTTGTTCCCCCGCTGGAGCTGGAGAGCAATGTGTCCCTCTGGCTGTCTGCTGTCAGCCAGTACAAGGCCCGTGTTACCTTCTGTTCCTACTCAGTGATGGAGATGTGTACCAAGGGTCTGGGTGCACAGACAGGTGCCCTTAGGGTAAGTGCCAGGCTGGGCTACACAGCCATGGTGGTACTTCCAAGCCCACACGCGTCTGACAAGCTGCAGACCCTGTGGAGAGGAAGGTCTGTGAGGAGGTAGGACAGAGGGTTGGCTGCAGACTTTTCAGGGTTCTCACCAGTACTTCTGCGCTTAGAATTCCCCATACGGAGGCAGAACTAGAGGAAGCCTGCCTTATGTGCTCAGATCTACGGCCAGAGAATCCTGCAGAGATTCCTTTAGATAGTCAGTGGTGAGGGCACCAGACTCTGTTGTGGAATGACTTCTTATTCTCTACAGATGAAGGGGGTGAACCTGTCATGTGTGCGAACATGCATGGTAGTGGCTGAGGAACGGCCCCGGATTTCATTGACACAGTCATTTTCCAAGCTATTCAAAGACCTGGGCCTCCCTGCACGGGCTGTGAGCACCACTTTTGGGTGCAGAGTCAACGTGGCCATCTGCCTCCAGGTAAGTTGGTGGCCCCTCGGGTCACTGGCACCTGCTCCAGAGAATAACGTGTTCACAGACGACACCAGCACTTAGCTTTATCTGTGTGTCCACCTTGGAGCTGTGGATGTTACATTTCCACATGACCATTCAGCCTGGAGACTATAAGGACTTTGTTTAGAAAGATATTCTATTCTTTCTGATGAACAGGAGTGTTTAGATATAAAAAGTTTGTTTTTAAGCAGTGACTATGATTGTATCATGAGCATATCTAGGTTAAATGTAATATGCAGCTAATCTTTAACAGCAAGATTGAACTTGTTTTCCTACGAAATCTACAGTAAACTGTGTGTGGTGGCGCACGCCTCTAATCCCAGCACCCAGGAGACAGAGGCAGGCGGATCTCTGTGAGTTCGAGCCCAGCCTGGTCTACACAGTAAGTTCCAGGACAGCTAGAGCTACATAGAGAAACTGCCTTTAAAAAACAATCAATCAATCAATATATGTATATATATTCACAATATGTATATGTACATATATATACACACATACATAAATTGGAGCACTCATAAGGGTGATAATTTGTCCTGGCCACTTTAGTTTAGGACTGTTAGTAAAGTAGGCCTCTAAGAAGCTTTAGAATCGACATGGGCATCCCAAGGCTTTCTCGGGAGCTCTCCCTGTTTTCTGATTTTTTATACTAGTGCCTGTTTCACTTCTTTCTAAGCATTTCTTAAAGCCAAATACTGACCATATATCTGACATATTACATGCTGTGGTGAGCACAGAGTACGCTTTCTGGGTTCCCGAAGCATATGCTCGGCTCGTGCCCTATTCTCTTGGTGGCTGCATGTGCAGGCCAGGTCTCAGCTCCAGAGTCCACACCTGTCTGAAAGGTATCACTGTTTCCCACTTCTCTTTGCTCATATCCTCTCAGCATGACAAGGCTGTGCTCCAGGCTGCTGTAAGTTTCAGATGGCTGTGTTGCCAGAAGAGACTAGGGGGCCAGGGCCAGATGCACCACTGTGGTTGATGTGCAGGCTGGTACTGTGGGTTAGGAAATACCAGAGTCTAGCTCTGAAGGTGCCTCCCACCCATGCATATGGGAGGGCATTGGCTTTGTTTGTCAGCATGTGAGTGCCACATGCAGTGGCAGAACTTGTAACGATAGATCTGTGTTTGCTCTTTAAGATACAGTGATGTGCTCTTCTCTCTCACGGTGTTTCTCATGTGGCCTGTGGCCTTCTGTTTGTTTCCTGTGCTATTTCCTCCCTGTCTCCCTCTGCTGGCCGCCCTGGCCTCTGTCAGCCCAACAGGCTGGGAAAACTAGCTGAGCAGGTAGGACCTTGCCCTAGCCCTCAACCTTGCTAGTGTCTCCATGTTTGTCACCCCTACTTCCTGCTCCTTACCCCCACCCTGCTTCTATGAGTTCATGTGATCTTCTGGTGGATTCCAGAATACATGTTTCTTTTACTGTCTTAGTTTATTCACAGTGAGAATTATTTGACTTTATAAGAGCTCCTTTGTAACCAAATATAAAGGAAAGTTTTCAGAGCTGGTGAGAGGCTATGCTGTCTAGACGCTTTAGGGAATGATGTGGACCAAAGTATCCATTTAGTTTGATGTTCCTTGTCAATAAAATGGCAATACTAGGCTAGTAGGGTGGGATGTCTCAGCAGGTAAAGGTGCTTGCTACCAAGCCTGACGACCTGAGTTTAGTCCCTGGGACCCACAAGGTAGAAGAAGAGAAATGACTCCCCAAGTTGTCCTCTGACCTCCACAAACATGCTGTAGGCATGTGGGTGTACGCACAGCACATACAATTAAATAAATGTGATAATAAAAGCATCAAATCCTGGAATTTCTGTCAGTTCTGATTAGTTTTGGTCCCTACTGGGCTCTGTGCTGAACAACACTGCAGATTGGGGACAGTTCCACCCAGCATTGTCAGGGCCTGGAGTCTACTAACTCAGGGCTAAGTACAGCAGAGGCTAGGATGAGCCAAACAACTTGAGTATCATGCTGGCAGGATGTCCGGGGCTATATTGTCAATTATTATCAGTGTGATTGCTCAACACCATCTAGCCAAGTAGGTGTTTGGATGGACAGCATCAGTTCTGCCACGGGGACCGCGAGCCCTTGCACAGACTGGTTGCAAGATGCACAGCTTCTATCAGGGTGTCACAGACAGCCTGGGAGGAGCTTTTACTTGGCCATGCTTGTGAAACCGGGAAGAGCCCAGGGATTTTGAAAGAAGTTCTCTCTTGTTCTCCTTCCAGGGCACAACAGGTCCAGATCCCACAACCGTGTATGTGGACATGCGGGCACTGCGGCATGACAGGTACAGCCCCTCCCTGTCTGCACGACCTCGTGTACACTCTGACCAGGTGCTGTAGGCTGTTGCCAGTGTCCTGTGTGGTGAGGATGCTGGCCAAGGCAGGAACACTTGCACCCAGGAACCGACATTGTGGGCTCATTCGGACACATGTGATTTCCCCTTTTAGAAATTACTGTGAAGTAAATTTTATTCTGAAATTTTTTTTCTTTGTCAATTTTTAGAGTTCGTTTGGTGGAACGGGGTTCTCCACATAGTCTACCATTGATGGAGTCTGGAAAGGTAGTAGAAGTTGGTGTGGCCAGTGCTGGGATCGTGCTCCTCGTGAATAGGATACCACCTGGGGAGTGGGATTGGCCACTAAAGAGTCCAGCAGTGTGAAGTTAGATATTTGAATACCTGGAGCTTAGAGCCCATAGTTGGAGTGCCCAGGTACAGATGCAGAGAAGGTACTGCCTCTTTGTAGACAGGTTCAGGGGTGGGGTGGGTCAAGGGCTCTCACACTTCTAGTCACAAAGGGCAGTCCTGATCCTGGACTGGAGGTGACAGTAGAGAAGGGGCCCCACCAGGACACAACCAAAGGATATTTGCCATCAAAGTTAGTCTTGGCCTAATGAGGCCCCCAGAAACCTCCAGAGGGTTGGGAAGGATCAGGGCCATTTTGTTCAGATTCACACTGCATTTCCGTTAGTGCCTCTTCTTTTTAAACACTGCTCAACTCTGGGTCTGTGTAGTCCATCCTGCTCTTGTGCTTCCTCAGCTTCAGTGGCAGGAAGGGAAGCATGTATGAGAAATAGGACTTGCCCGTGCCACTGAATCAGAAGTCTAGGAGGTTTCTTTTCCCAGGGCCTTTAACAGCTTTCCTCCTGCAGATCCTCCCGGGAGTGAAGGTCATCATTGCACACACGGAGACCAAAGGGCCCCTGGGAGACTCACACCTGGGCGAGGTGAGTGCTTCTGGGTGTGGACCAGGGTGAGAGGTCATCATTGCACATGCAGAGACCAAAGGGCCCCTGGGAGACTCACACCTGGGCGAGGTGTGTGCTGCTGGGTGTGGACCAGGGTGAGAGGTCATCATTGCACATGCAGAGACCAAAGGGCCCCTGGGAGACTCACACCTGAGAGAGGTGGGTGCTGCTGGGTGTGGACCAGGTAGAGCCTTCCAGACCCTGGATTCTCTCTCCTTCTCTCAGAATTCTCTTAGGGCTCAGGTATTCTTTTGGGACTCCATATGTCTGTATGAAAAGATCAATTTTTATTAATCTTTATTGCGTGCATGTGTATGCTTGTGTGTGTGTATGTTCTGTGGGTGTGTGCACACAAATGTAGGTGTCTGTAGATGCCAGAGGCTGAGATCTTTCCTGGAACTGGAGCTACAGGTGGTTGGGAGCCACCTGAGGAAGTGCTGGTAACCAAACTCAGGTCCTCTGGAAGAGCAGCAGGCGTTCCTAACACTTCCATCTTCCGTATGTCTCTTGAGGATCCTAGTAACCATCTCCTTCCTACCTCTCACCGGGTCACCCCACCAACAAAATTATGAGGACACTGGGGTGCCAGGGGAGCCACATGGGACCATCAGTAGCCCAGGAGACAAGAACAGCTGTTTTGGGGAGAACTGGTCAGCCACTCCTTAAAACTAGGTGTAGCATCAGAGCCAAGGTCACAGGCCCAGTGGCAATCAAACACTGACCACAGGTTCAAGGCCACACGGGACTTTATTTCAGGCTCAGGATCCTTGGTGTCCCAAAGACTCAGCCATCTATGTGGCAACCGTGACACACAGAGCCTGTCACAGGCATTAGGTAGATAGGAAATGTTGCTCACAGGGGCAGGATAGCCCCTCACTTCCAGGTAACATTCACTCATGGGCAGTGCACAGATGTTATTCCCCACTCATGGAAAGTGGGCCAGTGGAGCCTCTTGCAGATGGTGGGGAAGTGGGGTCACTCACGGGCACTAGACAGGTGGAATACTTCACAGAGAGTGGACATTGGGGCCCCTCACTCACAGGCAATGGGCAGATGGGCCCTTTACTCACAGTAGTGAGCATGTTGTGGGGGTGTCCCTCACTTGTGTACAATGGGAAGATAAGGCCTCTGGCTTATGGGCAGGGGGCAGGAAGGGCCTCTTATTTGTGGGCACTAGGCAGGTAAGGGTAAGGAGAGCCTGCAAGGGAGTGCCCACAAGACATGGGAGGTCTGAGCTGAATGGGAGACCTACTCCTCATGGGAGCTGCACTCCTTTCTGCTTCTCTTTGGAAGTTGCTGTGTGACATTGTTAGAGTGGGCAGCTTAGTGGGTTCTGGGTGGGCTCTGCCTAAGAGGCCCCTTGACACTATTGAGGACTATATACACACACCTATAGACTCATATGTGAGCATCCTGCACGAATGCACATGACCACAGGTGCACAGGGCTGTTGTGGACACCAGTGTGCCATTTGTATTGTTTAGGCACGAGTGAGTGAACAACTATGTGTTTTCCACACAGAGTGCACTTTAACCTGTTCCTGTTGTGAACAGACGACCACCCCCATTCTTTCACTGTCTCTGTCGTTTGATACATGGAAGTGGGAACATGTCTGGACAGGACAGAGCCCTACAGATACCATTCCTGGAACAAAGGAACGGTTTATTTTAGAAGAGGTTATGTTAGGCGTAGAGAACACACACACACACACAAATCCTGGCAATCAGGATGCTGAGGCAGGAGGATTGTGAATTGGATGGCAGCCTGAGCTACATAGCAAGACCCTGTCTAAAAGGAGGAGGAAGGAGTAGGGGGGAGAAGAAAAAGAAAGCATAATAGTAATTAGTCATATTTGTGTCTGCTCTCTGTGCTTGTAGTTGTATTCAGTTCACAAAATAAGACGCTGGAAATGCTACCCTTACCTTTTGGTGTTGTCTTGCGGTCATCTTGGGCCATGGACTCTGCAGGACAGAGTCAGTACTCAATGGTTTGCTTGTCCACTAGATCTGGGTGAGCAGTCCCCACAATGCCACTGGGTACTACACAGTCTACGGGGAGGAGACACTTCATGCTGACCACTTCAGTGCCCGGCTGAGCTTTGGAGATACCCAGACCATTTGGGCAAGGACTGGCTACCTTGGCTTTCTTCGCAGGACAGAGCTGACTGATGCCAGTGGAGGTAAGGGCTTCTTGGTAAAGGGCTTGCCCCAGCACTGCAGGGATTGGGGGTTCTGTTGCTATAGCCTGTAAGCCTTTCCTCCTCTTTGGGAGCCTTTAATTACCTGATACCCCCCGACACACACCCATACACCACTGGCTGTAATTTGTGTTGTTCAGTGTAGGGTAAAGAATAGGCTTCAATACACTTCTCTCTGAGTATTGCTGTTCCTCCTTCCGTTGCTGCCCTTCACAATCTTAGAGTCTTGACCTCTGAAGAGGATATGGTGAGGGTAGTGGCAGCTATTGGCCATATGCTGTGAGGTTCCTCCCAAGTGACATAGCCATTCCAGAAACTGCATTCTTTGTCAGTATGGTGTGCTCTGCGTGGCTTTTCAGTCATGTGTGGTGCTCCCTGAAGGTGTGCTGTGTGTGTTCTTCAGTCATGTGTGGTGCTCTTCACCCTGAAGGTGTGCTGTGTGTGTTCTTCAGTCATGTGTGGTGCTCTTCACCCTGAAGGTGTGCTGTGTGTGAATTCTTCAGTCATATGTGGTCCTCTTTCCACACTGAAGGTGTGCTGAGTGCTCTTCAGTCATGTGTGCTGCCCCTTCTATCCTGCTGGTCCAAGCTGTGTTGGTTGCCCAAAGGTTTGGTCCCTGCAGGCCTAACAGCCAGAGTCAGGACTTTTGTAGCCTGTGGTTGCTATACCATTCTGTAACTAAAATGATTTAAAGACATATTAACATACAGTGCTGTAACTGCTGAGATTGTTGACCACCGCACATGTAAGACTAAGCTGTTGGCCTCTCCATCAGCCTTCTTGTCTTGACGCACAAGACCCAGGGGATATTGGTGTCATGGCCTCCATGTGGCACAGGGCACCTGGTAGGGTTCATACCCGAAGGGTAGGCAGACTCACTGTGTAACCTACTTCCTAAGCATGCACATCCTTATGTTCACAGAGCGACATGATGCACTGTATGTTGTTGGGTCTCTGGATGAAACGCTAGAGCTGAGAGGCATGCGGTACCACCCCATCGACATAGAAACCTCTGTGATCCGCGCACACAGGAACATTGCAGAATGGTAAGAGCTGATGGAGGGATTTCCCATGCCTCTCCCTGGGCATGAGCACTGCACACAAGGGCAGCACCAGGCACTGTTCTACCATGAGCACAGTCCCCACACAGTTACAGTCCCTAGTAAGCTAGATTGCCCTCTCCTTTCTTCCAGAAGGACCTGCATCTTTCCTCCTCTAGATACATTTCTACAGAACAGCACCAGAGTGTCTCCTTGTCCTTTTTCCCTTCCTGATCATGTTTAAGTCACACAGCTGTCTTCAGCATACAGGCAAAATGTGAGATTGCCACTGCCTGAAGTATTTCTAGTTTAAATGTGGTTTTCTGGGCTAGAGAGATGGCTCAGTGGTTAAGAGCACTGGCTGCTCTTCCAGAGGTTCTGAGTTCAATTCCCAGCAACCACATGGTGGCTCACAACCATCTGTGATGAGATCTGGTGCCCTCTTCTGCCGTGCGGGCATACATGGAGGCAGAATGTTGTATACATAATAAATAAATAAATCTTTAGGAAAAAAAATTTAAAAAAAAATAAATGTGGTTTTCCTTTTAAACAGTGGTAAGCCATGGTCTCTTCAATCTCTAGGAGCTTGCCTGGGACAATCACAGCTTTGTTCTTGATTCTTATCAGGAAAGTTAGAGTGGCTATTCCTATAAGATACAGTTAGTCCGGCTTTAAGATCATAAATGATGTTAAATGGCAGTGCTGTGCCAATGATGTGAGCAGGTGTCTTTGCTCAGTTTGGCATACTTTCCAGGCATCTGCTTGCTCCCTGCGCTGTCCATCTCTGACTGATTGTTCTCCTTCAGTGCTGTGTTCACCTGGACCAATCTGCTGGTGGTGGTGGTGGAGCTGGACGGTCTGGAGCAAGACGCCCTGGACCTGGTCGCGCTGGTGACCAATGTTGTGCTGGAGGAACACTACCTTGTAGTGGGCGTGGTGGTCATCGTAGATCCTGGGGTGATCCCCATTAACTCTCGGGGAGAGAAGCAACGCATGCACCTGCGCGATGGCTTCCTGGCTGACCAGCTGGACCCCATCTATGTGGCCTACAATATGTGAGTGCAGCTGGGCAGAGCTGGGTGTATGAACCAGCAAGATGAGCTGCACTGTTGATGCCCTGGGAGAAGGGATTTCAGGCTTCATCAGTTCACCCCTGCGTGTGCTTTTCAGATCCTCTCGACAGCATCCTGACCGTCTTGTCAGAACATGTCTGAATCAACTAAAGAAATGTTCTGGGTCTGCCAAGTGTATTTACCAAAACATGGGTGACTGGGAAGGGAAGGAAGGCCTGGTGGTACGCCGTGGACATTGCCAACACCACGGCTGTTCCCCGCTCTACTGCGAGCTTGCACTTTCTTAACCTAAAAATATTCCTGATTTCTGAATATATAATTTCCTGATTATTTATTCCCACTTGTAATAGCAAGCATATACGTAAAGTCTATGCTGGAGAGAACTTTTGAGCCAAGCCTGCCTAGGAGGGCTGAGGAAAGGGGCAGCCCCCCTCTCCATGTTCACAGACTCCACTGAGCCACACAGCTTCCTTTTCCAGTGATAATTGGAGCAGGTGTGCCTGTTTGTCTGCGTGTGTTGTCACTAATGCTCAGTAAGTGCCATTTGGACTACTTAGATCTATTTCAGAACGATAAACCAGCATTTAATTTAAATCACTTCTAGCCTATAACCTAGTGACATTTAAATTGCAAGTTCTCATGACACCACAATATTAATTCTTCTCATGACGTATACTGCATTATTTTCATGAACAGGTCTGAAGCATGAGTGGCAGCCTAAGGTCTTACCTGTGTGTTAGCTGGATCTCTTACACGCTTGAGTTGCCATGGAGCCTGAATGTCTAGGATGGACACCGCTATGGCCTCTTGGCTTTGCATTTGAGTTATGTGCCTATAAAATTTGGCCAAACCATTTAGTTATTTTATCCAAACTTGAAATCCAAGTGATCTAATATTGTACTTAAGTCAGAAAAGAGAATGTAAAATCCTTTAGATACTTCTAAGAATTTCAAGCATGAATCTAAGATTATTTTTATATGACTAATCAAAGATTAGTGTTATCAAGTTGTTGGGGTTTGGGGCCTCTCAAGGGTAGAGAAGTTTATGACTCATACCTGCTTCACAGAAACAGCTCGATTTTTCTAGAGTTAGCCTGGACTTGTGCGTCAGTGAGTCTAGCTACCTGGTCCCCCTCCCGCATCTCCCTCTCGGAAAGTACCATGTGTGGTATCATGGTATCAAACTGTGGTGGAGTATGTGGAAACATACTGGAATTTTACTAATCCTGTTATAGTCGTGTACAGAATCCATGTAACTTACGACTTGGCCAGAGCTTTAGCAACAGACTGAAGAAGGTTCACAGTGGACGACCGTAACAGACTGTCTATCCACGGTCTCAGTGTTGTAGTTTTATAGTAAACAGCGCTTGGAAACTTTTTGTATTTTAAAACTCAGTGGCAGTAAGAACATATCTGGTAAGTTAAGATTTTAAGAATCATATTAAAATGTTTTAAAGTTACTCTCTGGGAATTCTGTATATCACACTAATTTTTTTATATCATGTTAATAAAAGCTGTTGACTTTGTAATTCTGCATTTTGAAATGTGTGAAAGGGCTTTAAAAATTTCCCCGAATAGGATGTATTTTATTATGCATTATTTCTTTCAGAAATACAAAACCAATTATGCATATCATATAAAATCTGGAAAACACATTAAAGCATAAGAAAGGAAATTTAAAATCTACACTCCTACTGATGAAGTATTAGTAGTCTTGGTATTGCCATGAATCTCAGGGATTTTTAACCTTTAATTTTTTTTTCTTCACAAAATTAGGACCATATACTTATTTTATAATCTGCTTTTGTACTTAATAAATTGCAGACTTTTGAATCTGTCACAAACATTCTTTACATGTCTTAATGACGACCTTGTGTGGTGTGCACACTTACACACAGCAGTTCCTGGGCTGCTGTACCGGCACCACTCACCACTCACCACTGCACTCTGAGTTGCCTCCCTGATGCCGCCTTTTGTTTCCACAGTGGCATTGCCCACCTAGCCTCAGTTCTACTGGCAGCATGGGTAGGTCAGAGTTTGTGGTGGGTGTGGTCCCTGGATACATCACCCCCAGCAGGGTTGTATGGGAGAGGTCATGGTCTGGTTACAACAGCTCTGCAGTGCAGTACTGGTTACCCCTCCAACACTGTCCCTGTCCTGGGGAATGACCTCAGTTCACGCCCCTCTCCTGCTGTGCTGTTCTTGGCTGCCTTTGAGGTTAAAGACTAGAGCTTCCTCCCAGAGCTGTTCCCTGCTCAGCTTTGCCTCAGGCTACTTGGAGAGGATCTCAGGACCCCTACAGAGATCTGGCCACCTTAGAGCATCTCCTCAGAGAGGGCCAGGCTGGAGAGTGCAGCTTCTCAGCTGGGTTGACTCAGGGGCGTCTGTGAGCATGATCACAGTAGATCAGTAGAGGACAAGCTCTCCCCACTCCCATCAAATAAAAGTGTCATCTATGGGTAGGTGATAAATAGTTTGTCATCTATGGGTAGGTGATAAATAGTTTGTCATCTATGGGTAGGTGATAAATAGTTTGTCATCTATGGGTAGGTGATATATAGTTTGTCATCTATGGGTAGGTGATATATAGTTTGTCATCTATGGGTAGGTGATATATAGTTTGTCATCTATGGGTAGGTGA
>PVIU01031849.1:0-14307 GCA_004026605.1 Ondatra zibethicus
CCATTTATTAATTGTTTCTCTCAGTGTCTGTGCTACTGGGGTTATATTTAGGAAGTGGTCTTCTGTGCCAATACGCTCCTGCCTGGTGTTTGCATAAAAACAGACAGGAGGACCAATGGAACTGAATTGAAGACCCAGATATTAATTCACACACCTACAAACACCAAATTTTTGACAAAGAAAAAAAAATTATAAAATGGAAAAAAGAAAGTATATTTAACAAATGGTTCTGCCATAACTGGATATTAACATGCAGAAGAATGAAAATAGATTCATATCTATCACCATGCACAAAACTCAAGTCCAGACGGATCAAAGACCTCAACATAAAGCCAAACAAACTGAACCTCATAGAAGATAAAGTGAAAAGTAAATTTGGACAATTAATTTTTATAAACTAAAACAATGGAGTATCTTTGTTTCCTGCTACGTTTTAATATGTCATATATAAAGTATGTTTATCACATTATGTATGCCTGTAAAACATTTTTAGAATCAACTTCAGTCTGAAGTCTACCAGTAATTGAGCAATACAAAGGAGTAATGATAAAGGACTGACATTGGAACTGCAAAAATTAATCTTTCCTAAAAGAGGTCAATGTGAATGATTCTTATAACCTTGGCCTCATTCCTAGTTTGGCTCCATACCTGTTCAGACAACATGACCATCTTCTGTAACCAGACAAAGTTTCAGGCAGTGAGACTGCGTTGTAACACAGCCACAAAACAGTCAATCTAGTTTGTCCTGGCTGCAAGAAATTCTGGGGTAATGGTGGCACAGGTCTTGTGGATTTTGCAAACCAATAACATGAAGGTCAACACCAAAGAGGGAGCCTATACAGGTCACTGCCTAGATGGCCAGGAACCAGAGGTTGGAAATCCAAGAGACCCAGGATAGAACCAAAAATGACTGGGGAAAATTTATTGAAATATTTACTAATGATAGTCTGCTAGACTCTTAGTTTGGTGCTTAGGCCAATGGCCATCAGAGATAAGTCATCTAGCAACTAGTGGGGGCAGATGCAGAGACCCACAGCCAAATACTAGGAGTGAGGAGAATCCTGAAAAATAGGTGACGTTCATAGGCTAGTTTCAGGAGCCAGAGGAGTTGAAGATACCATGAAAACACAGTCCACAGAATCAGTTAAGCAGAAATCTTAGGCACCCAGAGACTGAAGTGACAATCATAGATCCTAAATGGGTTTGATCTGGATCCTCTGCATAGATATTATGATTGTTTAGCTGGGTGTTCTTGTGGGACTCTTAACAATAGAAATAGGGAGAGGTCTTGAACTCGTTTTTTTCTGCTCTTGGAACCTTTTCCTTTCTACTGGGTTTCTTTGTCCAACCTTGGTATGAGGACTTGTACCTAGTCTTACTTTAACATGTTATGCTATGTTTGGTTGATAACACTGGGAGGCCTGCTTTTTCTTATTTTTTAGAGAAATGGATGAAGAATAGATCTGAATGTAGGGTTTGGTGGTACTAGGAAGGGTGGAGTAAACTGGGTGTAGTAAAAAGGGTGTAGTAAACTGATATCAGGATGTAATGTATGATAGAATAATAAAAGAAAAAAATTTACCTGAATCCCAGGAATTCCTATTTTCAACTGCTCTCTCTCTCTCTGTCTCTCCCTGTCTCTGTCTCTGTCTGTCTCTGTCTCTCTCTCTCTCTCTCTCGATTTTAAAGACAGGGTTTTTCTATAGCTTTGGTTCATGTCCTGGAACTAGCTCTTATAGACCAGGCTGACCTTGAACTCACAAAGATATGCCTGCCTCTGCCTCCCGAGTGCTGGGATTTAATGTGTACGCCACCACTGCTCGACTTTAATGGACTCTGTGGGGGTTGTTTACAACACTGATCTGGGAATGTATTCAGTGAAATATGTGAAGATAGATGACTTATGAAACAATTGGTTTGTATTAAGGAAAGGATAGCTATGTCTGCTTGAGTTTATGGACAATGCTTTGCAATACTGCTTAGGATGCATAAACAAAATTAAAACACTGACATGAAACAGATTATAATGGTGGGAGAAATACAATGAGAACATTAAGAAGATAACATAAAATTTGAAATGTGCCATGCTATACAAATTACATAATTCTAAGATAAGCAGAATTTCATTCTCCAACAGAGATATTTGTCTTCTCTAAAAGTGTGTGCTAACTATCCCTGAAAAATGTTATGAAGAATGGTTTCTCTTTCCAAACCTGCCTGTCTAAAAGCTCACAAGTATGGAAATTGAAAATCTACACATGAGGAAATCTTTTAATTATACACAGTAACATGAACTCCATAGCAGAGAAATCCATTTAGGAATAATGTGTGCTATCTTTTCAAAGTTAATTCTCAAGCTGTGTGTTTTCCTCTGAGAGTTCCTCACTCATTGGTTTAGTTTTAATAGTGTTTCACTTTTTCTCTATTAAATCTGACTTAATGTTGATTTTAAAAAGTACCCCCAAACCTTAAAATGCTCCCTGTTTATGGGATATTTATAAGGTCTGTAATTATCTACCCAATACAAGGTAGACTTTTCAGAATAGAAATAGTATATCATTGCCTAATTTTGCTACTGATGCAATTTATTCCCCACATCTATGGGAAAAAGTTTCTAGTCATCATTAATAATTTGTCTCAAGTTATTAGAACGGTTTTATATACTTGATACTAGAATGGTCATATATATACATACATACATTACAGATTTTCTCACACTTCAACATGTGATAAGAAGACATAAACAGTGCATAGAATTATTGAAAGGCAATAATGGCTTTTGCAGATGTTGATTTCTATAAAAACAGATCTTATATTTTAAGATGTTTTTTAATCTTGAAGGATCTGCATCATAATACTTTGATTATTATGAGACCTTAAAGAAAATAGTAGCTCAGAAAAGCTTATGTCTCTTAAGTAAGGGTGAGCTTGGCATGGCAGAATACTAAAAAACTAGAGCTTAGGAAAATATTTTCAATACTCAGCTTTTCTCATAAGAGAAATAGAAATGTAGGAAGAGTTTCTCTATCCTGTCAGTTAGCTCTGTCTGGCCAGCCAGCTCCCAAATAACTACAGAAACCTATTTTTAATTATAAATGTTTGGCCGATAGCTTAGACTTGTTGCTAAATAGTTCTTCCATCTTAAATTAACCCAGATTTCTTCTTATCCACACTCTACTATGTGTACGCACCTTTTTTTTTTCAGCATGGTATGTTCATCTTGATTTTCTCTTCATCTCCTGGAGATGCCACTCTCTACTCCTAGTGCTCCCTTTTTGTCTATAAGTCCTGCTTAACCTTTTCCTGCCTGGCTACTGGCCAGTAAGCTCTTTATTAACCAATGAGAACAATACATACTTGTAATAATCAAAAAGATTTTTCTATAGCATAGAAATGTCAAGAAAAAGGAGAGAAATTTTGAAGATGCACTTAAGATCCACGTAATGGTATTATTCAGTTACTGGTCCATCCCCAGCATATGAACTTCTTACTAAAGAGAAAATGATGAATAATTGCATTTACACTAACTTTGATTTAATGTCAAGAGAGTTTCCATGCTTCAGGAAAAGTTAACTACCCAATACCCAAAGGTTCCACTGAATTAAAGTGACATGAGTGTAGAGCTTAGTAGAAGCTGAGGCAAAGTTAATGAGGGACAGCTTCTTAGTGTGCTCAGATACCAGATGTGAGCAAACATTTGGTTACTAAACTAGAAAATTTAGAAGATTTTTTAAAGTGTGAATTGGTGATGTATAAAAATGAATATTTTAATATACAGTAAACATAATAGAGAACATGAGAGAAGGAATGAATAAATTTGAACAGGACAAGAGCTTCCAGGCAGATTCACCATCACAGTGAGTCTCTAACTGGCCAGTGGTAAGTTAGTGGGTCATAATCAGTTCTGTAATTAACCCTAACAATAGAATACTTAAACACACTGTTGTTTTTACTCTCCTGAATTCCATTATATTTTCTGACACAGTAGAAAAGACAAACTCATGGATGGTGTAGGAGGGTCCTTCTGTATTTGGGTTGCTTTTATTGGTTAATAAAGAAACTGCCTTGGCCTTTTGATAGGGCAGAACTTAGATAGACAGGGAAAGAGAATAGGATACTGGGAAGGGGACAGAGAAAAAGAGCTGCCCACCATGAACACACGCTGAATCTTTCCCGGTAAGCCATGACTCGTGGTGACACACAGATTATTAGAAATGGGTTAAACAAATATGTGAGAGTTAGCCAATAAGAGGCTAGAGCTCATGGGCCAGGCAGTATTTAAATGAATACAGTTTCTGTGTAATTATTTCGGGTACACAACGGGAGCCGGGTGGGACAGAACAAGGGGCTCTGCGCCGGGAACCAGCCCGAGCCCCTCATTACTACAGATTGGCACCTCAACGTGGACTAAATCCACTTAAAAACTTGAGACAGCTTAAAAAGGAGAGTTTAACACAGCTTTTTGCTGTTTGCATGCTACAGAGAGATATCCTGACTCAGCAATATAGATATGGATAATTTACATCTGTATAAATTTTGCTTTCTTGATATAAATTTAAGGTCAATTTTGTTATATAAATGTATTTCTGATCTTGATTAAAGTATTGTGATTGTGTAATTCATTTAAAAATGTAATGTGTAATTAAAAATATAGGTTGTTAATAGATAATCATTGATATAGTCAAGTTTGTAGTCATGTTAGTTAGATTTTCTAGATATATAGAGGTATATTTCAGTTAGATAGACATTCTTCATATCTTTCAAAGATGACAGAATATGGCATTTAAAGTTTTAATAACTTAGGACTTTTCATGACAATGAGACACGTCTGCTCCTGGCAGCACCAGCTACTTCAAGAGGAAGATGGGCATTGAAGAGGCTCCTTATGGAGTTGGTTTGCCATTTGGGCAAGAAACTGCTCTTGCCTGGACTGTTACATAAACTGGACACAAAGAACCCACAGAGAGAGGACTGCTGAACTTGCCTAAAGTTGCCCTTCAGGGTTCCTGATTCATAAAAGAGTCTATGAGACATTCTGCAGAACACAGAAGAAAGTGACTAAACTGTCTTTGAATTTTCCTGCTTCATGGAAAAGTCTGCTGGATACTATGGGCCTGTAGGTACAGAGAAACTTTGGGTGACTGTCTAGGCAGCGAGATGTCTCTGTCATTTCTAGAATTTGAAAGTTGCTTATTTCTAGTATAATTAGGTAATATCTTATACTTCTGGAGTCTTCGATGGAGTTGAATAATGGATAGTTATAGTTATAGTCTTCCTTTGTCATGATAAAAGATAAAATAGGTGGTAACTGTAATTCTTGCTTGATAACTGTTTTGTTATATGTAACTTTACTATGTTAAAATGAAAGCCTTTCTTTTTTGTTTAAACAGAAAAAGGGGAAATGGTGTAGGCGCCGGGAACGCAGCCCAAGCCCCTCATTACTACACATGGAGCCAGAACACGGTCACTCAAAGTACCATGTATGTTGGGCAGTATGCCAGGAATAGGAACAGGTTTGACTCAGAATACTGCCCAGAAATTAACACTGAGAACTCCTCCCTGCCTTGAGACTGGAATTCTCAGTTAAAAGGGACTAACTCTCCAGGAAAGAAAGTGAATTTTCTAAAGTCACATAACAAGTTCATTTCTGATTTCCTTTCTCCTGTTTCATGCAGCATAGCTGGCTTCAGCCCAGGACATTTAATAACAATGATGGGCATTTTCAGTTCTGTGGTGATACCCTCTGACCCTCTCTTTCTGTGCGATTCTGAAATTACTGTGCCTAGATTTCTTATACAGAGAAATATTTTCACTCTCTTCCAGGGACTGTCATTTATTTCTGATGTGTTATTTGTAGCTTCCATTAGCTTTTCCAGATGTTATAGACATTTTTTAAAGGTGTGCAAAATAGTTCACAGGCATGTTGATCCACAAGTGCTTTCTAGCTACTAAAAATAATATCCTTCAGAAATACAGAATTCATCCTCAAACAATGAAAAAAGGGAAGTTGTGAAAATCATAAATAATTATTTTTCACAAATCACTTATGAATACTTGGCATTTGATTAGCCTAAGTATTTAATTAGTTTTGAAAATGTGATAGTGAAATATAGTTAGCACATGGTATTTTCTGACAGATAATCCATTCTCTACAGAAATCTGTATTGATGTTCGTGCAGCTACAGTAGTGATGAACCACTTACTGAATTTAAAGTCAGTACGGCTTCTCTGGACCAGATGGCAAAAGGTGCTTCAATGGTGACACATTTAACTATTCCAGTGGCATTTATTTTTAAAGATGATGCCTGCCAATGCTTCTGCCATAGTATTTTCAGATTATAAAATAAGATAAAAAATGACAATTTTAGTAGACTATTAGTATTGGTTGCTACTGCAGGCACAGTATAGTATTTTGAAATCCTTGGTAAGATAGTTTAGAAAAGAAAAACTGATATTTTTCTAGAAATTAGCACTATATTCTTTAGTAAGTTATTTTATTTACATCTGCATATTATTGTGTATGCAGGAATTCATGCATGTTTGTGTGTGTGTGTGCATGTATATAAGTGTGTTTAAAATGAAGGGGTTAGAAATCTGTTCTTTACTCAAATATCATAAGTAAGATAATGACAAAAAATTAACTCTGTGTTTCTTGGGGTTATTTCTATCATTGGCTCCCAGCAATAAAGCACACTGAGGAAATAGAGGCAGTTTAATAAATATGCCTTTGTCAAGCCTTTCAGAAGAAACTAACAATGAACATTTCTGAAGAAAAAGACCAAAGTATGTAATTTCTGTAACCACAGGAAATCTTTTCATTAGCCTCCTCTTTGGCTTTTAATAGTTTTCCAGATGCATCTGGGGACTAGGGTAATGATTATCTCTGTACCATTGTTCCATCTATTTATTGATACACAGAGCTTCAGTCTCCCTGAGTTAAGAGAACAAATTCTCTTGCATCTGTTTTACCTTATGATAGAGTCATTGCTGGGATAATAGCAGGTTAAAATAAAATTAGATTTTAATTCCCTTCTATGTTTTTGACTTTTGATATTTTGAATTCCACTGCAGCTCTGATAATTGTCTCTAAGCAAAGCACCCTTACCTGTAAGGATCAGGAAACACTAGGAAGAATCATCATCCTTTTCCACTATGGATGCTAATGTAGTACAAAATAGGCTAACTTTATCTTTTTTCCTTTATCTATTCTAGTTTCCTGCCATAAAGTATTGTGCAAAGAGAAGTCATACTTTTCATAAAATCAATTATAGAATCTTCTTCTTACCATGACTTCATCTTTTCTGATTGAATGTAAAGAAACACAACCATAAACAGCCGCCACAGTCACTGGAATCACCATCATTATTATCATCATATTCCCCCAGTTGTGACTCATATAGAATCACTTAAGCAGGATTCGTTTATCTATATTTAGTAGTGAAGTCTCACAAAGGCCTCCCTAACCATGCTTCAGGAAGCTGTCACATAGATCCTACTAAAGGCTGACACTGAGTCTTCTGTAGAGACACTGTCTGTGCATGAATACTGAATATAAAGATCAGACAGTCATCCACTGTGGTATCAAAGGAAAGCCTGAATGTTTCAAAGAGGCACAACAGTGTGATTAATCCATGATACGGAAAGAATGAATGCTTTATAGTGCTATTGAAACATCATTGGGCATGTGTTTGTCCAAAGGTGTCAGGTGGGAATAATTGGAAAACTAAAACTAAATCTGAAAGGACAGTAAATTCCAAGGAAGGGGTCAAAAGGACAGGTAGAAAGATAATATGGAAAGGAAATAGACAGTAAAACAACAATAGTTGGAGTTAATTAAGAAATAGAGATGGAATTTTCAATGAGATAATATTAAAAACTTTGAACACTGTAGGCAAGAGCAGAAATGGGCATATATAGGAGGATAATCTGCAGCTAGTATTTTGTCCTGCATAGTTCATTCATTACTACTTTGAACTAATAAAAGTATGAAGAGTTATTGGTGAATTCCCAAGCTCAAGCCATAGTATTGGTGAAGAATAATAGTTATTCCCAGTACAGCCTAAATGTTTTCTTTAAATTTTATTGGTAAAATATATCATGCATGATGGGGTTTTTGAAAGCAGTATATCATTTAGATTCAGCTCTTAAACAGTATATAGTTTGATATATCATAGAACCTAATAAAAATGCTAAACTAGGCCATTAAATATTTATGTGCCATTGGTATATTGTATTGGTAAAGGACTTTAATTAGTTTGCTGCACGAGAGAATCTGCATTTCCATAAGGGAAGGAATGTTAAGATGGATGGTATAGCCATAGCTTCTTACAAAGAATGCTTTCGCATCCAATCTGGAAACTATTCAAGCAGCATTACAGCAATAAGAACAAGATGGAGTAAGGGCAGAGAATATAAAATGAAGGTTACTCAATCAATAACATGTTATATTGTAATTATGGCTCATGCAAGGAAATGTATGTTATGGTGACAATTGGGGATATTCTGTGCTCTGCTAGAGTAAGCTTTATGTTTAGTTTAAACCACATAAAAATGCAATTTGCTTCCATATTCATGACAGTTTGGGTGCATTTTCAAGATTTTAATTATTCTGTTTCATAGTGATGCCCCACAGGGCAGCCTAGGGAACAGGAGTGAAATGCAAACTATGAGGACTGTGCTCCCCTCCCCACTTCTCAGCTGTGCAAACTTGTTCACGCGATGCACAGTCATTATTTTTAATTATTGATTAGATACTTTAATAGTTGCCACAGAGTCTTGGTGAGAAGAGTAAATTAGAGAAATTACTATTTAATTTACAATCAAAGTTCTTGGTATGTACCAACTATTCAGCACTGTTTCTCATCCCATCCTATAGCTTTTCATTCCTGGATCTAAATTTTCATTTAATTCGTTTCTAACAAATCTTTCTGTCTTTCTGGAATACGATTTATTTTCAATACTCATTGACATAACTTATAATTAAAGACTCAAGCCTTTGTTTTTCTAAAGAGTGTGTGTGTGTTGCTTTTAATATATTCAAAATTAAAACAATGCAATCTTAGACTTCTTATTATTCATCTCTCACCAGAGATCTCTACTTCCTACCGCCTTAAGCAAAAGTCCTTACAGAAAGTGGAATATAAAGAAAAATCTTTAATATTTTCATTTAGAGGTTAACCTTAATTCTAATACTTTGACTGAGATTTGCAATATCCATAGAATAATTTACACATAGAACAATCCGCAGTGGTTGTGCCATGAGAATTTCTTTTTTACTGTAATTTATTTAAAAAACCTATCTTTTCCCATTTTACATGCTAAATCTACTTTCCTTCCACTCCTCCTGCTCCATCCATCCACCATCCTCCTCCCCTAGGGAGGTGAGAATTTCTTAAGACGATATATCCTGTTTATTTGCCTTCTTCACAAACCTACCCTTCTACAGTTTTTTTCATGTATATTACAGTGTTCAACTGGCCTCAGAGTTTGATACTCACTACTACATGGAAATTTGTTATTTGTATATTTCTTATCTCCTTCAGTCTATAAAACTGAAATAGCTTTGTCTGGGCAGCTTAGAAACAACACACATTTTATTATCACAGTTTGGAGACTGGAATTTCTAAGTTTACATTTCCAGAAGAAGAATATATGGTGACAATCTCCAGTAATCTTAGCACTGGGAGGCAGTAAAAGGAGAATTGTCAGTTTAAGGACAGCCTGGGCTATATTATAAGAACTTGTTTCAAACTCAATGCAACTAAACTTGAAATTTTTATAAGATTTTTGTGCCTGCATGACCATTTATCTGTACTCACACAGAAAAAGGAACAGACAAGTTAATATATGGCAGTTTATGAGTGTACTACCCTCATTGATGAGCACAAGTTCATGTCCTATATACTGACTAAAGGCCACAACACTTTATACCAACCCATTGGGTGGTGCAGGTTTGCATCTGAGTTTTTCAGGGACACAGTCATCCATATCTCATCAGTAATACATTAAAAATTTAACTTCAATTATCAACACGAGCGGCATGTGCTCAACAGGAAAGTTGTCATTAATTGCATAGGTGATGGCAATTTACTACTGTTGAAGCACTGTGCTTTTTGTTCCAGTGGTTTTGTGTCCTTTCTGGAGGCAGTAGAAAGAAATATAAGTTCACCCCAGATCGAGCACAGAGGATAAACTGAAGGAACTATAGCAGTGAAGTCCATCTTAGTGTACTAGTGAATTTGCTGGGGTTATTTACACGAATATGGGTGAATGGCTGATTACCAAAGCATATAAAATTCAAAAAATTTGCTACGCTGAAAAGCATATATCAGCATGGGTGGTAATTTAGGAAAGCAGCTTATCTCTAATGCCCCCTGTATGATTTTTCAGCAGCTCAGATGCTCAGAGAGACTCTTCTCTGCATCAACCCTTCCTCCTTATATTACTTTGGAGATTCACCTTATGAATCTTGTCAGTTTAGGAGCTTTCTGAGACTTTTAATTTTTCTATGCACAGTGAGAGTTATGAACCTTTCTCATTCCCTACAAAAACGAATGCTACCACTAAAAAGAAATAGTTACATGATACTTATTTTCAGTTATTGATATAAAAAAACATTAAACTCATACTTTAATAAAGAATAAATATTATAATTAAAATAACATTTAAAATCCAAAACCATGGAAATACTGCCTAATATGAGACCACAATATTCCTTGAAACCATCAGTAATCATTTATGAAGCAATTCATTTTTAGCCTCTAATATAGAAAAGAAAACATGTAAGAGACTGTCAGTTTCTGGGTTTCTAAAAATTGAGAATAACTCAGCTCTCAGTGGTCCATTGTTATCAAACTTCTTGCTAAAGTTCAAGGGCCATCATGGAAAAGATGACAGAAAAGAATTTAAGAGTTGAAAGATGGCAGGGAGTGCTGTGAAATGCTATCTTCTGGACATGACATGGCCATTGCACTCATGAATGTACTACAGTTGTTGTCACCTGCCTGAAACCCACACAAGACCAAGCCACTTACAAAGTCCAGCAGTGGTGGGAGCAGGACTCCAAGGCTCCACCCCAAGCTATAGGGCTACTGGCAATTGAAAGCTGTTGAAAGAATGAAATTCTTTGAGGGTGTGGCCACTGGCAGGTTAGTTGCCCATGTTCTAGTGGATAAACTTATACCCATGTTCATAAGGGTGATGCTAATTTGATTTAGTGGGTGAATTACAAACAAAAAAAAACAAAGGATGTAAAAAGAAAATTGTATAACACATGCTAATTACATGAAGAATTAAATAATTTTCTCAATTGTTTATATTTTGATATGTATAAATTTTATAAATAATTTAAACATTAGACAATATGATTAGAAAATAATACTGTTGCTATGTCAAAAAAGCAGAGAATGAATTCGGATTAAGGTGTTAAATAAAAGTAATAGGTATTCTAAGAAAACTGATCTACTGCTTCCTGAAAGCTTAGTGACATGACTTTTTGCAAAGGAGACTAGACTGTTTATGTAATGGAGAACAAACCAACACAAGGTATGTGCATTTATTTTATTCTAAATTATTTTCAATTATAACTTTATCAAAATAATATCATCTGGCATATAATAGGTTCTGAATAATCTCTTTCTCTTTCCTCCTTCCCTCTCATCTACTCAACAATCCTTTTTCCCTTCCTTCTTCCTTGTTTTTCTTTTTTGTTCCTTCCTACCTTCCTATTTTTCTTTGTGTTTTTCTGTCTTCCAAAGTTTAAACTTTCCTACTTTAGTAAAAATAGCATCACCATGAATTAAGTCTTTCTTAACCACAGCAGCCTGCATTGGTATAATTGATAGGCTTAAAGATATCATAATTAGCATGAATCTCATGAGTGCCTGACCAAAGGCATGTTAAAAACTGACACATTTTCTATGTTCTACTTACTGTATTTCATTATACATGGGCCCAACATTTCTCATTCTCTTTGGCACTTAGATATGCATATCTGTTAGTAGAAAATTCATTCTAAACTAGACATAGTGATAAACAAGTTTAACCTTAGCATTTGCAAGGAGGTTGGAAGATTGAAAGTTTGAGACCAGCCAGGCTTAACTAGTGAAATGTTTGTTTCATCAGGATAAGGCATGGGAGTGGAAAAGGATGCAGATACCTTAATTTTTTTTTTTTAACAAGAGTGTGGCAGATCAAAACTTTAAAAAAAAAGCATACAGATGTTGTGAGGATTAATTATTTTCTCATTGTCTAAGCATATAAGACAATAGGATGCAATGCTCTAAACACGTAAACACTGATAAGAACTGAGCATATCTGCAAACTAGTGGGCTATTAACTAGATCTCTAGAATAATACATATGGATATATATCTTTACTGTAACTTGATTAAGATTGGATATCATAGCCCATTTTGCAGAAGGGCCACAACTTACTATAGGATTGGAGCACAGTAAACCATATCTGAAGAACAAGACATATTAAAACCTACATAATCATGATACTATAGGATCAGTGGAAGCCATTATTTATTTGAAAAAAAATCTCTCTATATTTTTAGTCAAGTTGCTCTGCACATTTCTCATTATACAGATTATAATCACATAAATATTTTTATGTATACAACTTTGCAACTTCCACCCTCCCAAAAAAAATTCTTTTCTAACAATGGATTAGAGATTAAAAATTGCTACATGTTCACCGGTACTGCAATTTTTTCCTAATTTTTCTGTAGCCACTTCTAGGAAAGTCTGTTTCACAGCATACTTCCTGGTATTCTGACTTTTGTCTTTCCTTCCCTTCTTCTGTGACATTCTCTGAGCCATAGATACAGAAGATGAGATGTACATGTATAAATCCCTTGTGACTGGATTTCTAATGATCCATTGATCTCTGCACTGTGTTTACTTATGGTTTTCTGTGATGATCTCTATTTGCTATAAAATGCAACTTCTGTGGGTATAGGATAAAATATAGCAAGGAATTATGGTAGTCTAGCAAAATGGCAGTAGTAGATTCTTTCCTAAGGTCTATGAACACATTAGCCCAAGTAAGGTGGCAAGGTTTCCAGTACATGCATCATTTCCCTCCTGTTGGGTGGACCTTAAGTGTAATTAGACAGCTGTTGGCTGCCATTGACATGTAAGTACCATTTTTGTTATTGCATGCTTTGTAACTCTGATAATTGTCATGGTTCATAGATGTTATAGCTGGGTAGGATTGCTTTATTGCTTCACTCTGTTGGTAGTTTGCACAATATCATCTGGAATTATGAAAGCTAGACCTCAGGGAAAAGATTTTCAGGTCAGATACAACTTGTCATCCAAGTTAAATGTGAAAATTTTGTGGAGTTCCACCCAGAGTGAAGAACTATAGAAAATTATTAACTGCTTGAGGTAAGAGAATTAGCCTGTTCCAGAACATTGATTGTCCAATACAGAAGGTCAGCCTTGAAACCATATATACACAGATAACAAAAACAGACTCAGTAACACACACACACACATTTGTTAGTACACATACATACTTGATGTGGGATTCCCCTCTGTATGCTGTGAATACCATTGGTTAATAAAGAAGCTGTGATAGGATAGAGTAGAGCTAGGCAGCGAAAAAGCTAAACTGAATGGTGGAAGAAAGGAGGCAGAGTCAGGGAGAAGCCATGGAGCCTCTGCTGGAGACAGACAACCTGGAACCTTGTCGATAGGCCACACGCCTTGTGGTAAAATATAAAATAATGGAAAGAGGTTAAATTAATATGTAAGAGCTAGCCAATAAGAAGCTAGAGCTAATGGTCCGAGCAGTAATTAAATTAATACAGTATTTGTGTGGTTATTTTGGGATTCTGGTCAGCTGGGAAATGAACAAGTGGCCTCATACAACACATATGCATGCATAGATATATATATGTGACAAATATAATAAAAATATAAATTATTAATGTGAGAGTAGAAAGGCTAGGGAGGGGCATGAGGGAAGGTAAGTGAGAGAGGTTGGAGGAAGGAAAGGGGATCATGATGTCATTCTATTCCAATTAAAAATACAGTTTAAAAAAGATGCTAGATTATATGTTTAAAAAAAGATGTTATGAGAAAACATGAGAGTCTGTTAAAAGGTCTCAAGAATTTATTTAACTATAAAATGAAAATAAACACTGACTGGTACAGATTAGATAATACAATGATCCAATTGCTGTGTCCTGCTGTTCTGCCCAAGGAAGTTGGGGTTCAACCACCTAAGCAAGAAAATAAGAGTGAGAGAGTGAAAGAACCATCCCCTCAGCTTTGAATTGGTCACATATACAGACAA